>VXBP01005803.1:0-18695 GCA_013400115.1 Rhinopomastus cyanomelas
TGCTCCCTAGAAGCTCTTAGCCTTAAATCCTGGAAACCAAGCCCCCCTGAGACTCCTCCCTTCCGGCTGCTTCGAGGCACCTCTGGGAAATGAAGTGCTGCTGCTCCGGCACGGTTTGAAAGCCCCGTTGAGACTGCTGTATAAGAATGCTAAGTCAATTCTTCCCTGTCCTCTCCCACAGAGTTTTTAGAAATAGTTGGGTAACATCTCTGCTTTAGCCGGAGGGGTGTGAATTGCCTTTTAATTGATGGCAGTAGAGAAATGAGACAAGAGACCGCAAAGAGCTTCAACTGAAGAGAACCAGAAGTGGGTCACAGTTTACAGGGAGGTAGAGAAACTGCTGTTATGATGAAAAGCTTTTGTGTTTCTTTCTAGGTACCTTAACCCTGACTTCCAGTAAGGCTTTCCTATCTTCCTTGTTATAGGAAAGCTTGCAAAAGCGAATCTCTTTGCTTTTAGGCTCAAAATCGCAACTGGCAGAAGCACACTAGGGGACATGTGGCTGTGCCTCTGGCAGAGTGTGCTACAGAGACATGTCATGGCTTTACCGGGGGGTAGCAGGTGTTACTACTGAGGTGCACTCAGACTTCGTTTATTTTCTTAATTAGTAAGACAGGACCAGGTATTCAGAGACAGTAGAGAGAAGATACTGAGCATAACTCTTTTGCCTTGTAACGTGGAAGCGGTTGTATGTTCTGTATCTTCCAATTGCAGTTAAAACCCCAAGAAATAAAGCTTCAGACAGATACAAAAGGTGATTGCAATGGCAAATCCAAATTACCGCACTATACTGATAACACTTCCTACTGCTAAACTGTGCCTTAATTTCTCATCACTGCCTCCTGCATGTGTATGTTGTGTTACTCTACCAAATAATGAACTTCAGGAGAATTTCTTTTTTTGCAAGTTGCATTAACTTCTGAAATTCTTGTGAATAGCTATATTTTTTGAACTCTCAGAAGTACTTAAACAAGGCTATTATTTTATTACAGCCACCCAACACTCTGGCGACCAGAATATGGAAGCTATATGATCGAAGGGACACCTGGGCAGCCCTATGGGGGAACTATGTCTGAATTCAACACTGTGCAAGACAACATGAGGAAAAGACGTCAAGAGGCTGCTTCTGTGCTCAAAGAAAATGAGGCTGTTTGCACTGTGACATCATTTCCAAGGTGAGATGGCTGTTGCAGTGTAAAGCTGCTTTCAGTATTCTCCTTGTACACTCTTGCTCCGACATGGAATAAACTCTACAGTGAAACAGAGCAAAATATGATTCAGTTAAAATACTTTAACAATGTTCTGATTGTATTTCCCAGAATTTTTATTGCGGTGAGACAAATAAATGAGCGCTTTTCTATTTTTAGGTTAATCTGTGGTGATTTTTGCATTGAAGGAGAATGGGTGAATATTCATAACGAAATATTGTATGTAGTCTTTAATCTCAAAGACATATGACAAATTGTCTAGAAGAGGTTTCTCTCTACGTATTTTGCAACCTTTGATCTTTATAGACAACAGTTTTGTCCAACTACTTGTGTGGTTTTTGTACAGGTTTTTTTTAACACTACTTTAAAGCTCCTGAAAGCTGTTTTTAGTGGCTTGGAGCACATACTGTAACAGGAATGTGATAATCCTTATGACATGAAGACTTAAGCTGTAATAGTATACTTATGAATGTAGGATGGAGTGCTCCTGTTCTGGGTTCAGAACATCCTTATAAAAGGTAGTTTTTCCCCTTTTTATTGTTGTCAAGAATCTCTTGAAGTACATGCAGGATGTACTTCATTATCTGGAAGAAACTACTTTGTAATCTTTCTTTCAGGCATAATTCTATGCAGGGATTTATTACGTTAATTCTAACTAGCCTAGTCGGTTGGCTGAATGAAGATAGTTGTGTTTAAAATAGTAACAAAATTTCTCTGCAGTAGAAGAGAAGTAGCTGGCTTTACTGACTGATTTATTGTGTAGTACAGAATACAGTGGCCCTAAGTTCTTGATAAGAGCAGGAATGGCACAAAATGTGACTTAAAAGTGAAGGTCAGCTAGCAGAGTGCCTGCATTATACCCCATGATGTTATTTTAAGAACACTGCCTCAATAAAATGTACTTTCGCTTTGTGGTAGCTATAATAGTTATCTGTAAAATAGTAAGCACTTATTTAGAGTCCAGTGATTAAGGAGATCTCACTGTAGGTTTCCCATGCACCCTTTAAAATACAATTTCCCGGTATTTTAAGTAGTTTGCTTCTAGTTCGTCAACTAACCATTTTTGATGCATCAAAATATGAGAGCCCCTCAACATAGCACAGTCTGGCCTTTATACAGTACAGTCTAGATACATTTAATCTTCTGCAGCTTTACTTCTGTTGTGGTTTGAGAACTGCCAGAATTTTCAGATACGCTTTCATGAAGAAGAAAAGTTGTGTTGTTTTCAGGGGGAACCCTTCCCTCAGTTGCCTGTCCTGGGGGAGGTGCCCTGGAGCCTTCCCCGGACAGGTCTGTCCTGGGGGACCTGTCCTCGGTTGCACAGGTCCCAGGACCCTTCCCCGGAAGGGTCTGTCCTGGGACCTGCCCTGGAAGGGCTGGCTAGGTCAGCCTATAAAAAGTGGGGCAGGGTCTTTGTTTGCCCTTTTTGGAGGCTGTGGCCCTGAAGAGAGTACCCCCCCACCGCCCCGGGAATGCGGCTCCGTTCCCCCACCACGTGGGGGCCGTGGCTCCGAGGGGGATCGCGGCTCCCGAAGCAGCCACAACCTGCTGCGGCTTCTGAACCGGCCACGGCCCCGGCCTGACCCCACCGCCGGTGCGCACCTGTAGCCGCGCCGTCGGGAAGCGACCCCGGCCGCAACTTGCCGCGGGTGCGTGGCCCCGAAGCGGTGCCGCCACTGCTCGCCGCCGCACTGCGCTTGGACTGGAGAAGCAAGACTGCTGCAGACTTGCCATCGTGACCCCTCCACCATGGACAGCCTTCAGCCTTCAGCATGCTTCATCGGCGAGCTGGGCTACTCCTCTTCCCCCTGGAGCTGAGACAGGAGAGGGAGAGGAGACAAGAGGAGAGGATCTTTGGAAGACCCTCTTGGCCACGTGTGGAGTGTGGGGGGTGCGACCCTGCTGACACGGCCAGGCGGCCGGTCTCCATCTTGGATCCTGCACGTGGCCGGGACCATGTGGCTGGGCTGCCGCCATTTTGGAAAGAGTGATCAGCAGGAGGAGAGGCTGCTTGTCATTTCTGCCACTGAGAAAAGACTGGCAGCGCTTAAGCTTTGGGGGAGAACTCCTTCATGCTTAGCTGAAGAAAGCAGGAGGACTTGAGAATCCTCAGACCTTGGATGTGAAAGACAGAGACTGGGTTCTTTGAAACGCATGCAGCTGCACCAAGGGATGCAGGTGTGGGTGCTGATCAGTCAGGCCATCCCTATGCGTTGAGCTGGAGAAGCCACGCTGAAATGCATATGGCTGCACCGAGGGATGCAGGTGTGGGCGCTGATCAGTCAGGCCATCCCTATGCGTTGAGCTGGAGAAGCCACGCTGAAATGCATGTGGCTGCACCGAGGGATGCAGGTGTGAGCGCTGAGAAACTCAGGCCATCCCAGACTGACATGCTGTCTTTCCCAGGTCTCTAAACTGGAAGAAGATCCAAGGCCCAAACTATAGTGATCTCCCGTTATATTTTTCTCAGGTTGTGTGATGTCATTTATGACACAGTTTCTAGTTTGCGTGCACCAACTTGCATAATCTTTTCTCTCATTCTGTATATAGTTATAGTGTTAATGAACCTTTCTGGAGTTTCCCTAAGCCATCGATTGTCTGACAGATTTTATCCGAGATGTCACTGAGACCTCACTGCTTCGCTTTCCTTTCTCTTATCTTGAATTGTGGTCCTGAACCCACCACAGCTTCCAACCTCTCAAACGCTCTTTGTCATTGAGTGGGTCCTTTTCTGCATCCTCATGTGTCCTGCCTGGATCGCTGTTAATACTGTGGATTAGAGACCTGACTATATTTTAACCAAGAACTTTGTGTCAGATACAAAAGGCAGATTTAACAAAACCACTTACGAACCTCCAGGCAATGAAACACCTCAATTAATGGAAGAAAGGCACCAAGACATTTTAATTCATTCCCCCCATCACACAGCAGAAGAAACCCCACACAAGATATGGACACAGACATACAGAGTTTCATCACAATGCCCTTTGCATTGACCTAAGATGAAAGGCCCCAGAGTGTTCATTTGTAGAATGTTCCTGCTTATCTCTCTCTGAAATCACAGCGGTTGTCTGACTTCAGTCTCAATCCTCATAAATCTTCAAAGTTTGGAATTCTCACAGTGTCTCCAGTTGACCATAGATAAATTAGTAGACCTTGACAGTTCTCCCCAAATGTAAATTTTCTTCAGAAGCTATAACAGTTTCTCTCAGCAGCAGTGACATAGCCCAAAACAAACACCAAGATGGAGAGAAGCAAAGAAGCTGGAAGTCGCCAGCGGTGGAGAATGGGGTGTGGGGTGATTGTAATCTCTAGTCACCAGACCATTTTGAAATCACAATCTGTTTTCATTACAATTTGGATCTTTTATTACACAGGTTAGGGTGTCCTGGGTTTACACTGCCAGAGTATAAACCAACACCAGTAGAAGGAGGAGCTTCAAAATCACTCTTTTTCCCAGACGAAGCCATCAATAAACATCCTAGATTTAGGTAAGTATTTAGGCAGTGTGAGTGAGAATTCTGTGTCTAAACATCTTTGGTGTGCCTACAAGTTTTTTACACCTATGAAGTAGAGAGTTACATGACTCCTTGCTGCAGATGCCACAAAGACTTCGACAGAGGTGGTTATCATGACAAGTTTTCTGGTCAAGTGACTTTAAACTGTTAAATTCACATAACTGTATACAGTATTTTACACCCTTAAGGGGCAAAATGCCTTGATTGTGTTACTGCAAAATTATTTCTCATTTGAAATTCCATGACTAAGCAATTCCATCACAGTTAACTGGCTCATACTATGCTGTATCCTGGCAACATCTCTGTGTGCTTAGTAAATTTGCCATACTTGCTCTGAAATGGAGCACAGTGTAAGACTACTTGTGTAGTCTGAGAGAGGTTTTCATTTTAAGGTGAGACTTCAGGAGAGTAATTTGTTTGAGTTTGCTTTTTCACTTGCGATTGTATTCTTCCTGCTATAAGCAGAATCAGAAGGCTATTAATGCAGAGTCTGTCAAAATAATACTTTTTCTGAAGAAAATTCAGTATTGTAGCTATAGTAGTCTGTTGTAAAATAGGAAGAAAAGTGTCCTAAAGGAAGTATGCTCAAGATAAATAGGAAGTTGACATTCTGAATGCCTGAGAATTGCTGAGAAACTAACTGCAAAAACATTTGCATGAAGGGCATATATTTCAGGAAAGTTTTTGTTGTTGTAGTACATTGACCAGAAACATTCGGCACCGGAGAGGAGAGAAGGTTGTAATAAATGTACCAAGTGAGTAAATTCAGTCTCCTTTTTTTCTTTTTGGAAGTTATTCAGTCTAATGCTCTGGTTATTGAGTCCCTGCATTTTTCACACAGTATTTAAAGATAAAAATACGCCATCGCCATTTATTGAAACATTTCCTAATGATGATGGAGAAGCAGCAAAGGCCGCTAAGCCAGACTACATATATATGGATGCTATGGGTTTTGGAATGGGAAACTGTTGTCTTCAGGTAAAATGCATACGCTTTCAAGTTGCTTATGAATGTTGCTTTTCCTGTACGCTTCCCTTTTTGAGATTTGTCTTATGTTTAATTTCTTAAGCTTAATTCATTTTCTAGGATGGCAGCAGGGTAATGATGACAGCAGTCTCCTACCTGATACTCTAGTGTTAAGATCCAGGTTTGTTTGCTTGCAGTATGTTGTTTTATATTCAAATGTAATTGAGTTGAAAGCCTTTCTTTCGGGAAGGTTTCTTAGAGTGGTCCAACTTCCATTTCATCAAATGCCTGCTCCTGGAACTCCAGCACTTAGTAGCGGGGTGTGTGTGTGTGTGTGTGTGTTTCAGGTGTGACCAAAGGACACTCTGGTAATGGAAACTGAGCAGTCTTGTACCAATTTCTGGGGACTTTTAGTTACTAGATTAGGTTTTTCTTTCCCCCTTTTCATCATTTCAGCAAAAGATGTGATTGCAGTATCTCTAGAAATAAATAGCTTTCTGCGTCTTTGTAATTTTAATGACAAACAGCATGAACACCGTTGTGAAATGTCTCATTCTTAAATATTTTGAGCTGTCTGCTAAGTAGTATATTTGCTGCTTCTACCCCGAACCTACAAAATCCACATGAATAGCAGCATGCTGAGAGATATTCTTGCTTCTGTTTTCTGACCACTTCCTACTGTTTTAAGTCATTTGCTTGAATTACAGTTATAGTGTATCTTGTGTTTAAATCCATTACTATGTCTTGGGAGTGCTTTAGTAATTTCAGTATCTTTAAAATGTTTATCATAGTAACCTGATGCTAGGACCTAATCCCTTAGGTAGTAGTGATATATTTGATGATAAAATTTCCCAGCCACTGTCATCTTGGAAACAGTGTGAGGAAGAGGCTAGTCTTAAGTCTGTAGGACATGAAAGGAAATTATCTAAGCTCTTGTTTCACAGCAGTGGTGGAAATCATAGAATCATCAGGGATTGGAAGGGAACTTGAAAGATCATCTAGTCCAATCCCCCCACCACAGCAGGATCACCTAGACCAAGTCACACAGGAACACATCCAGGCGGGCTTTAAATGTCTCCAGAGAAGGAGACTCCACAACCCCGCAGTGCTCCGTCAACCTCACTGGGAAGAAGTTCCTTCTGATACTTATATGGAACCTCCTCTGTTCCAGCTTAAACCCATTGCCCCTCATCCTGTCATTAGATGACATTGAGAAGAGCCTGGCTCCCTCCTCCTGACACCCACCCCTCACATATTGATAGACATTAATGAAGTCACCCCTCAGTCTCCTCCAGGCTAAAAAGACCCAGCTCCGTCAGCCTTTCCTCATCAGGGAGGTGTTCCACTTCCTTTATTATCCTTGTTGCTCTAGGCTGGACTCCCTCCAGCAGCTCTGTGTCTTTCTTGAGCTGAGGGACATAGAACTGAACACAATACTNCAAATATCTTTTCTACTTCCGGCTGTAGGTTTTCAGTCTCATCTTGCGGATATGTTGCTCGGTTAAACACAGTACATAGCCAGCAAAACGCAAGAGAGTGTTACAGTCCTGGCAACATGTCACCTGCACAGCCTTGTCTTGTTGGAGGACCTCTGAGTTCCCACATCCATATGTAGTAGTGACACACACACACACACACCCCCCCGGCAGCTAAAGCTGCTAGTGCTCTCACTGCTGTGTCCAGTGTGAGCTGCCTTTCAGCTCCCTTAAAGGGTCCGGGTCTGTACCCACCGCGGGGTTTGCCCGGCTTATCCTGCCAGAGTTCCCAACCCTCAGCAGCTGCCTCTCTGCTCCCCTGAGCTTTCCCATTCAGGGAACCCACAGATCACCCACAAACCTCAATAAAATAGCATTTGGGGACCAGCGCTCTCGCTAATGTGTGCAGTCTGAGCCAGGCATCTCAAAATGTTCTTTACAACAGGATTGGTTGTCACATAAAACAGATGTTATGTTCTGACTTGTTCTAAGTAGGTTCCTGGCTTATTTTCCTGAAGATGCATTACTGACCCATATGTTTTGTCCATGTTAACTAAGTTTTCTTTGGTTCTGGCAAGTGTGTATTTGGTGTCACAGTGAAGTGTTGTGGTCATGACCATTGAAATGACTTGTATAAATCCTTCCATTAGATGTGGGAAAAGCTTGTCCAAGAATTGGGAGCAGGGGAGACCCCCCCAAAAAACCCCACCTTAAACCAACCAAACACAAAACTCCTTTAAAATTTTTGGCATTTAAATTGCTTTATTATGGTAATTCTAAGTCTACAAAGACTGTGCATGCAGTAGGAGTATAGACAGTTACAGCAGTTGTACTTCTAACAGGTAACATTCCAGGCTTGCAGCATTTCTGAAGCGAGGTATCTGTATGATCAGCTAGCCACCATCTGTCCCATTGTGGTAAGTAATGGACCCCTTGTTGTGTGAAACCCACTACATGTAGCAAAATTCAAATTTAGATAAAAATGATTAAATACTATTCACAGATTCTGTTCTCTGAGAGAAATGTCTGTCTTTTGCTAGGTTGTCACATGATTATTTAATGTCCATATGATACCACAATACAGCTAATGTATGTCTTTTCCTCTGCTCTCCTTTCCACGTGTGTGCAACTTCTGTTGAATTGTTGTAGAAATACATTTGGAGCAGTTTCAGGAAAACAAGACAAGTTCACTCCTTAAAATGTTTTTTTTCCTTTCTGGTTTGGTGTTATAGAAGGTTCACTTTAAGTTGTTGAAATGTGTCCTTTTTGTAAGCACCTGGTTATAAACTGGTGTTTTAACTGCTGTTGGTCTGGTCTGACTGGGGAGCAGATCCTGCTGTGTTCCTAAGGTAATTGGATAAATAAAAATAAACCAAAATAAAGCCGAGTGGACTTGTGGAATTTGGAAGTGTGCGAACAGAGTACCTGCTGATTTTTCACAAAATTGCTTCTGTCCGTGTCGTATTTGTGCTCCGTAAAGGCTGATCTGTAGAACTAATTAATGTAGTGTGAGATGGCTCATCAATAATATCCTTGATGTAGGCATTTTTTGGAGATGAGAAATGGCGGGCTGTGTAGGTTTCAGCTGTACATTACATTGAAATATAAATTTAAGTTACTTCTAGTCCAGCAGACTTTTCTTCCTGTAGGTTATATTTTGCTTTTTGCTCATTGTTCTGACCTTTGTTTTCAATATCAGAGTGGTGTTTTATTTTAGATGGCTTTGAGTGCTGCATCTCCATTCTACAGAGGCTATGTGTCTGACATTGACTGTCGCTGGGGAGTAATCTCAGCATCTGTAGATGATCGAACACGAGAAGAGAGAGGGCTAGAGGTAAGTCATATTAGATGGCATCTGTCTGACTTTTTTCCAGCAAAAGTTTTTAATTTCTGTAGTTTCAAATTCTACTTGTACTTATCAGAATCCCTAATGAGGGAACACACCGGTCTTTGTGGTAAGTACAGGGGAGATAGTGTAAACATTTGTCTTGGTTGTACAGTTTACATTAGCAAATAGGTGTTTTCAGTTAGATACAGAATTCCAGGAGAAGTTTGTGCATTTTTCCATAGCTTGCTGAAGAGGTTCTCCCTGCTGTGATGAAACTTTCCCATCTGTGCTTGAGCCCAAAAATGCAAAAATTGCTTTGTATTAAAGAGCAGGTATTGCAGAGTAATCCAGTAGTATAAACTAGAACTGTGAAAATAGCCAGTTGTTAGAAATATCAAACAAAAATTGGCAGAAGTTTTCACTACAAAATTGTAGGAAATTTTAAAAGTATATTAAAATCTACTTGAAAAATCTCCTGAACTACCCATTTTAAGAGCATCTCTAATGTCCACATGGTGAAACTATATTTGTGTGTTGCTGTAGGTATAGTATTGCATTCCAGACACTTGTGGTAATGATATATGGCATCCAGGAAATATGTTCAGTCTTGGAGAATTCTAGTTAGTGTAGGACAACTTTTTTTTTGTGCTCAGCAAACAAAGTAGTCATGATTCCAGGACCACTTCCTGTTAAGCCTATTTAAGACTTGTGCTTTTTGGCTATAGGGCCTTTTTCAAACTGGATAATAATTCTCACGTAAATATCATTAGTCAGCAAAACTTGAGTAACATTGTTAACAGGCTGTTAAAATACTGTATTCTTTAATGATATAGCCACTGAAGAACAACCGCTATAGAATCAGTAAGTCCAGATACGATTCCATAGACAGTTACCTGTCTGAATGTGGTGAGAAATACAACGACATCGATTTGACAATAGACAAAGGCATCTACGAGCAGCTAATAAACGAAGGTAAATGTTTGCTTCCTTATGAACAGGCTCAAGATTGTGCTTGCAGTTAGGGGGGTTATTTTATATTTTTGCTATTGTTTCAATCATTGTGCATTGGTAAGAGGCTTTGTGTTTAGGAAATAAGTGTAGTATGGTCTTGGGAGGATTTGTGGTTTGGTTTGGTTTTTTTTTTTTAAAGAAGTGTTCGTTTCTAATATGTACTTGCAGCTTGAGAAGCTTAGTGTTTAATGCTTTATCTTTCTGGAGAGAGCAAGACCACTTTAGGAAACATGTCACAGCAGTGCATCAGCAAACAGGAAGCCTCACCAATATTCAGTTGCAATTTTCAAACGAGAGCCTGTATCGCAGGTTTTTGTTGGGTTTTTTTAATTCCTTTTCCTCTTTAATCATTTTCTTCCTCCTGAAGTAATCATTTAAACTTTGACAGGATGTGGTGGGTAGAAGTAGCTTTGCAGAGTTGGATGCTTTCAGTTCTGTAAAACAAATTATTTTCTAGAGCCTTCTTTGCCATGTGTGAATTGTTTGAATTTTCATTTTTGTAGGTATCGACCACCTTTTGGCACAGCATATTGCACACTTATTCATTCGAGACCCATTGACTTTGTTTGAGGAGAAAATACATCTAGATGATGCAAATGAATCCGACCATTTTGAGGTTCTCTGTGATTTAGAGCAATTGAATGAAATACATGCAATTACTAATGCTTTATAGTACTGCTTAACAGAAAGATGCTGAGAATTTTTTCCTGAGTTTTTTGCTTCAACTATTCTTTAGTGCATGACTTTGCAATTACAAGCACATTTCTTTGCTTTATCCTTTATTTAGAAGGTAGTACCTTACATTTCCAGCCAAATAAAATGTAGAGAGCCCATACTATATAGCTGTGTAAATAAGTATTACGAGGAACTCTATGGCTTCCTAAAAATTGGCTTGCATGTACATTTACTTATAAATGTCCCTCTTACACACCCTTATGAAATAAAAGCTGTGGAAATAGTAGGCATTTTTAGTTTGGGATGCATGGAGTCCTCATAAAAAAGAAGCCAGCTAAATCTCAGCCCACTAGTATCCTACATGTAATCCTGAAACAAAATACTATGAGAAGGTGTAGCATGTTGATTTGTAGGATGGTCAGTTTCTAGGAAGTTATGATACTTAGTTTGGAAGTGATTACCTAACTGGATGGGCTCTTCCAGGGAAAATGCCAGGCCTCTAATTATCTACCTATTTTTTGTAGATTATATTATAGAATTATGCATATTGTGATTTTGACGGATTATTTCATGTGCTTTGCAGAATATTCAGTCTACAAACTGGCAGACAATGAGGTTTAAACCACCTCCTCCAAATTCAGATATTGGATGGAGAGTGGAATTCCGGCCCATGGAGGTAAGGAAGGCATGAGGATGTGTAAGAGGACACTTCCTTTTAAATGGAAAAGTGTCGGGCACTCTGCCATCCAGTATCAACCCCTGATTACTTAGGCTGTGTTTCTCCCCTCTGAGTCATTAGCTGCAAGTGAAGTGGATGGGTTTGATGAGACATGGACTGTGGAAATGTAATTGACAAGAGAATCCACTGCAGCACAAGCAAAGCATGCTGAGGGATTTGGGGTGATGGGGAAAGAAATTAGGCTTATATCAAAACAACATTAAACAAAGCCATGTTTAGCTTCTTTGGGGCTGTGTTTCTCTAATGCATTTCCTGGTACTGAACAATTCGACTGTCACTATTTTGTTTGTCATGAGTGCTTTCATTTTATAGCTGTCTATTTCTGAGCTCTCCAAATTTAACCCCTTTAATAAAAAATTTAAAAGCTATTATACATTAGTAAATACAGAGAGCCTGAACGTGTAGGCTATTAGTCTCTTGAAATGTAAATGTTTTGGCACTGAATGAAAAGGTGGAGGCTGAAGTATGTGCATGTATTGTGAAGTCCTTGCTGACAATGTCAGCTTATGCGTCATTCTCTGCTAATAGTGTGTACATGAATACAAGCATCAACATGAATATTAATTTCAAATTACTTTAGACTCTCTTTCTCCGTTGTAAATGTGTTCCCACTAAAATAATTTAATCTGTAAACCTTTTGTGCCTAGGTTCAGTTAACAGACTTTGAAAACTCTGCGTATGTTGTGTTTGTCGTATTGCTAACCAGAGTGATTCTGTCATACAAACTGGATTTTCTCATTCCTTTGTCCAAGGTAGGTATGAAAGATCAGATCTGTTAGAGCTAAAGGTCATGTGTTTGCATCAAGTCTGATTTGTTATCCTCTGCAAACAAGGAACTAATATCTGTAGAATAGTCAGTTTTATCTTTCACAGTTTTCATCTTTACCACTGCTTTGACTCAGTATCAACATGGGACAGGGTACAGACAGGTAAAGGGACTCAGGGTAGCTGGTTAACACTCAAAGACCACTTCTTTGAAGCACAACACAAGAGCATTCCAAAAAGAAGTAAGTCAAGGACGAGAGCCACAAGACCTGTGTGGTTTAACAGGAAGTAGCTGGGCAAACGCAAGAGGAAGAAGAGGTCTGTAGGTCATGGAAGGCGGGGGTGGCCACTTGGGCTGATTATAAGGCTCTGGTGAGAGAATGTAGGGATGCAACTAGGAAAGCCAACGTCTCCTTGGAATTAAACCTTGCAAGAGGGGTCAAGGGCAACAGAAAGGGCTTCTTCAAATACATAGCAGGTAAAACTAAAACTAGAGGCAATGTGGGCCCCCTTCTGAATGAGGTGGGTGCCCTGAAGATACAGAGAAAGCAGAGATACTGAACACATTCTTTGCCTCTGTCTATACTTCTGGAGGCTGTCCTGATATCAAGCCCCAGACTGCTGAGGCTCCAGAGGAAGTTGAGACAAGAGAGGAGCCTGCCTTGGTTGATGAGGACTGGATTAGGGATAAGATGAGCAAACTGGATGTGCACAAATCCATGGGCCCAGATGGGGTGCACCCGCATGTACTAAGGGAGGCAGCAGAAGTCATTACTGAGCCACTCTCCATCATCTTTTCTAAGTCATGGAGGTCAGGAGAGGTGCCTGTGGACTGGAGCATAGCAAATGTCACTCCAATCTTCAAAAAGGGTAAGAAGGAGGACCCAGGTAGCTACAGAGCGGTCAGCCTCACCTCCATCCCAGGAAAGGTGATGGAACAATTTGTTCTAGAGGCTGTCTCCAGGCACATCAAGGACAGGAGGGTCATTAGGGACAGTCAGCATGGCTTTACAAAAGGAAAGTCGTGCTTGACCAACCTGATAGCCTTTGATGAGGGCATAACCAGGTAGATAAACAATGGCAGAGCAGTGAATGTGATCTATCTTGACTTAAGACATTAACACAGTCTCACACAACATCTTGACAGCCAAACTGAGGCAGTGTGGTCTAGATGATCGGATAGTGAGGTGGATTTTGAACTGGCTGCAGGATAGAATCCAGAGAGTAGTGGTCAGTGGGACAGAGTCCAGTTGGAGGCCTGTTGTCTAGCAGAGTGCCCCAGGAGTCAATACTGGCACCAGTCCTATTCAGTCTATTCATTGAGTTGGATGAGGGATTAGGGTGCACTGTCAGCAGGTTTGCTGATGACAAGCTGGGTGATGTCACCGACACCCCAGCAGACTGTGCTGTTATTCAGCAAGACCTGGACAGGCTGGAGAGTTTGGGCAGAGAGAAATGTAATGAAATATAACAAGGGTAAGTGTAGAGTCTTGCATCGGGTTAGCAGAGTAAGAGAGGTTCTTCTCCCCCTCTACTCTGCCCAGGTGAAATCACGTCTGGACTGGGCAGTTCTGGGCTCCTCAGTTCAAGCAGGATGTGGAGCTGCTGGAGGGTGTCCATCGTAGAGCAATGAGGACAATGAAGGTAGTGGAGCACCTCCCTTGTGAGGAGAGTCTGAGGGAGCTGGGTCTCTTTAGCTTGGAGAAGAGGAGACTGAGGCGTGATGCATTAATGTCTATAAATATGTGAGGAGTGGGTGTCAGGAGGATGGAGCTAGGCTGTGCTCAGTGTCATCTAGTGATAGAGGGGCAATGGTTGTAAGCTGGAACATAGGAGGTTCCATGTAAGTATCAGAAGGAACTTCTTCCCAGTGAGTGTGACAGAGCACTGGAACAGGCTGTCCAGGGGTGTTGTGGAGTCTCCTTCACTGGAGACATTTAAGACCCGCCTGCATGTGTTCCTGTGCAGCTTGGTATAGATGATCCTGCTGTGTCAGGGGGATTGGACTATATCTTTCGAGATCCCTTCCAATCCTTTTGATTCTGTGATAATTGCACACTATTAAATACTTTACTGCTGTCTCATGGAATTATGTTTATAGACAAGCACTGTGGGAATTGCTGTGGTGCCTAACAGTGTCTGACTACTACAACAACATTGATAAATACCGTTGTCATAAGCCTAGGAAAGGGAATGCTTCCAATCAGGAAAAAAACCCGTGTGGAGGTGAAAATAAAGACTTCAGAAATATATTTTAACGTAGGTGATGCTGTTCTTACTGTTTTGTTTGTATCTGGTGGACAGATTAAGCAGTGTTTGAGTGAGGACAAATACTGCTCATTCTCGTCACAACCATGACTCATTTTTAGACAGATGGGCTACGCAGAACCTCTTTTCTCCTTAATTTTGTCTTTGGAATTGTTGAATTGTTTTGAGTGAAACTGTCCTTGCATGTATGAGGCACCAGATCAGAAAGCGTATTTGTAAATGGATAGTTTTGCAAATGTTATGGGTAACTTTGAAAAGGGTCTTGTGGTGAGAAGACCTTTTGACAGATTGCACTAGAAAGTCCTGCAAACACTTGCCGGAGCATAGCAGTGGTGTCTTTTGGCTTTTCATAGTGTACATAGTAACAGTAATCATACCATTCATTTGGTGTGATTTCTAATGGAAGAAATTGTTTTTCTGATGTCAGGGTGTTGAGAATTTCACCAGTAGGCACCAGTTTATACAGTGCATAATTACATTGTCATGTGGAATGCCTCAAAAGCACAGTCTTTAACTAATGAATGCTTGTTAAGAGTGCAAAAGAGATCAGGTACTCAGAAAACCTGAACAGAGTTGGGGGTGGGAAGCGGTACATAAAATTGCTTGAGCTTGCAAAGCAGTTTGGCAGGTAATGCAGCACAGAGTTGCACAACCATTGGTAAGCTGCCTCTTTCAAGGGAAAGAATACAGTTTTATGGGGCTAATCTCACAGTGATCTTTGGCTGAGTGCAGTTTTACTCCCATCAACTAGCACTGGAGTGCTTTCAGGCTTTCAAAACAGCCTGTTGTGTAAATAGGTTTTATAATATAAACTTTTGAAAACAGATCTTTGAGAGATTAAGAAGTGAAGCTGTTTACATCGCCTTTAATTAAGGTTAAACAAAAAAAAATCCACAAATCACATCCCTTCCTCTGAAGACAACGTACTCAAGATTAATATCACACAGCTGTCACATATTATTCCCGAAAAACATACCAACCAAAGAACTTGCACAGAGTCTTCCATCCAGAAGGACAGAGCAACGCTTCTGTTGTTCACAAAGTGGGTGAGCAGTGCTTTGTAGCTGGCAGACTTTTGGAGAAGCCCTCAGTTCAGAAGTTCTTCACAGGCTGCCTGTCTTACTTTCCAACCTGTGTTTGGGAATGAAATGATTCCTATACAAAGTTATGGAATAGTGTTCCTGATAGTTCAATGCAGTGATTAAGTCACACAGAATCACAGAACATTAGGGATTGGAAGGGACCTTGAAAGTCTGGGAAATTTGTTTCTTAATAAAAGCAGCAAATTTTGGATAAGGAAATGGCAGTTTTCTTCAGTACTCATGTAAATGGCACCTAAATATGCAAAGAACTCTGCCAGAGGGAATGAAACTTGTTAGTCACAGCTACTCCTGTGTTTTCCTACAAACTAAAAGATTAGCCTAGCATGTTCTAACATAATACCATTACCTTTCCTGCTGGAGACCTTTATTTCATAGAGTCTCATCACTGCCTTTGCCTGGGACTTCTGAACAATGAAATAAATTTTATGTTCACAGCTTGGCCTTGTGTAATGAAATAATAGAAACATACTAGATGTTGCAGCTAATGAGAACAAAAGAAGGGTTTGGGAGAAATCTGAATTTCTAAAAGTTCACAATCCTCTGCAATACTTCTTCTGCCAGGTGGATGAGAACATGAAGGTGGCCCAGAGAAGAGATGCAGTCCGGCAAGGAATGTTTTACTTTAGAAAAGATATTTGCAAAGGTATCTCAAGCAATCTGATCAATGCTCTTACAGATGTTGAGTGTGTCTCTTGTTTTCTAACTGTTTCTTCCTTTCTCTTTCTTACCCATGCAGGTGGAAATGCTGTTGTGGATGGATGTGGCTCTGCACAGAATGGGACAGGCACCAGTGCGGAGGAATATACCTTAATGAGCATTGATACAATTATCAATGGGAAGGTCATAGCCTCTTCTACAGGGAACACACAACTTTTCCCTAATGCAGCCCTCACAGAAACCAATTCAAGCATGTTTTATGCTGACTCTGTTCTTTTACACAGGAAGGAGTCTTTCCTGGTTTGATCCCAATTTTGAATTCCTATCTTGAAAACATGGAAGTGGATGTGGATACAAGGTGCACCATCCTAAACTACCTGAAGCTAATAAAGAAGAGAGCATCTGGTATGTTTGGTACTTGTGGACACTGATTTTCATGGCATTTTTCTACTTGATAATTGAGCTCTTCTCCAGTAGTCAGTTGGGTAAAACTGGTGGCAGCTGTGGCTGTCTGGTTAACAGTCGACTCATAAGAGCAAATATTGGCTTAAATTTGGTCCTGATAGTTCTGATTATTTAAAAATATGAAATGATTTTCAAAGGATGTTTCTTAAATAATTCTGATTAAAAAGGTTTTGTGATCCACTTTAAATTAGGAGCAATTGGTACAGTACAGCTTTGAGAGCGATGAATCCAAGATTTTTCTTTTCCACACCATTTACTGTTGCTTTTGCCGGCGTATTGTACAACTTGTAGCAGTTGGCACATGTATTAATAATCCCATTTGTATGTTGCTTGGGTGTTCTTAGAGTATATGAGGCTGGGTCTAATAGCCAGGTGGTGGTGTTGCAATTCTACAGCATTTATAAGACTGTAAATTATGTTGTGCTAGAGCACAGGACCTAGTCTAGTTCCCTGATAGAAAGCTCTTCTCGCTGATAGCCTTTCTCCCTGATAGAAAGCCCTTCTGTAAGCACGAGCATTTCTTCAAAGCAGAACAAAAGAGGAACTTCCTCTGTCTTCCTTATATTGTGTTTTTGAAGACAGGCATTACAACGTCTCTTTGTGCTCCTTTTTAAATTGCAGCAGCGTAACAAATAAAAGATGCAGGCCAAATTTTAATTCAGAACTAGGCTTGTATCAGGGTCTGCAGGAGCTCCACATCCCTCTTGAACTGAGGGGCCCACAACGGGACACGATACCAGGGCAGAGTAGAGGGGGAGAAGAACCTCTCTTACTCTGCTAACCACCCCGCTTCTGATCCACCTCAGGATGCTGTTGGCCCTCTTGGCCACAAGAGCACACTGCTGGCTCATGGGCATCCTGCTGTCGGCCAGGATCCCCAGGCGCCGTTCTCCTGGACTACTCTCCAACAGCTCAGTCCCCAACCTATACTGGTAACTGGGGTTGTTCTTGTCCCGATGCAACACTTACCCTTGTTATACTTCATTACATTTCTCTTTGCCCAGCTCTCCAGCCTGTCCAGGTCTTGCTGAATGGCAGCACAGTCTGCTGGGATATCGGCAACACCACCCAGCTTTGTGTCATCAGCAAACTTGCTGACAGTGCACCTCATCCAAGTCATCAATGAATAGACTGAACAGGACTGGTCCCAGCAGCAACCCATGGGGCACTCCACTACATACAGCCCTCCAACTAGACTGTGTCCCATTGACCACTACTCTGGCTTCTATCCTGCAGCCAGTTCAAAATCCACCTCGCTACCCAATCATCTAGACCACACTGCCTCAGTTTGGCTGCGAGGACACTGTCGGACACTGTGTCAAATGCATTACTCAAGTCAAGGTAGACCACATCCACTGCTCTGCCATCATCTGTGCACCTGGTTATGCCCTCATCAAAGGCTATCAGGTTGGTCAAGCATGACTTCCTCTTGCTGAAGCCATGCTGACTGTCCATAGTCACCCTCCAGTCCTTGATGTACCTGGAGACAGCATGCAGGACAAATTCTTCCATCACCTTTCTGGGGATGGAGGTGAGGCTGACGAGTCCTCATCACCCAATGCAGGCTTCTCTCTTGCCTCAACTTCCTCTGGGGCCTTATCAGTCTGGGCTTGATATCAGGACAGCACCCAGAAGTATAGACAGAGGGAAAGAACGTGTTCAGTGTCTGTTTTCTCTGTATCCTCTATCTCCAGGGTACCCACCTCATTCAGCAGGGGGCCTACATTGCCTCTAGTTTTAGTTTTACTTGCAATGTATTTGAAGAAGCCCTTCTTGTTGCCCTTGACCTCTCTTGCAATGTTTAATTCCAAGGAGGCCTTGGCTTTCCTAGTTGCATCCCTACATTCTCTCACCAGAGCCCAAGTGATTCCTTCCATGACCTGTAGGCTTACTTCTTCAGTTTGCCCAGCAGTCCCTTGACTTCTTTCCTGTTGGAATGCTCTTTTCTTGTGCTTCAAGAAAGTAGGCTTAGAATGTTAACCAGCTATCTTGAGCTCCTTTACTTGCCAGTACCCCC
>VXBP01005803.1:18924-29529 GCA_013400115.1 Rhinopomastus cyanomelas
TTTTCACTTGCTCCCTGTGATAGGACAAGGAGCAATGGGTGTAAGTTGCAGCAGAGGAGGTTCCGCCTCAACACAAGGGGGAACTTCTTTACTGTGAGGGTCACAGAGCACTGGAACAGACTCCCCAGGGAGGTGGTGGAGTCTCCTTCTCTGGGGACTTTCAAGGCCCGCCTGGATGCGTTCCTCTGTGATCTGTGTTAGATAGTTTTGTCCTGCTCCGGCAGGGGGGTTGGACTCGATGATCTCTTGGGTCCCTTCCAACCCCTAACATCCTATGATCCAGCAGCGCTCCTCTCCTGCTGGGCTGTTTGACCATTTGCATCAGGAAATTGTCACCAATGCACTGAAGGAACCTCCTGGACTATGGATAGCTGGATGAGTAGGTCTTCCAGCAAATATCAAGGTAGTTAAAATCCCCCATGTGAACCAGGGCCTGTAGCTGTGAGGCTGCTGTCAGCTGCCTGTAGAAGACCTCATCAACTTCCTCATCCTGGAATCATTCTGATCTGGTGGCCTGTAATAGACATGCGCAACAGTTTCACCCATGCCAGCCGCCCCTTAATCTGCGCCCACAAACTCTCAACTCTCTCTTCATCCACCCCTGTACTGAACTCAGTACATTCCAGCTGCTCTCTCATGTCAAGAGCAACTCCTCCACCCCACCTTGCTGACCTGTCTTTTCTAAAAAGGATGTAGCCGTTCATGACCACATTCCAGTCATGCCAGCTGTCCCACTGGGTCTATGTAATTGCTACCAAGTCATAATCACCCGACTGGACACAGATTTCTAACTCTTTCTGCTTATTCCCCATGCTGTGTGCATTGGTGTGCAGGCATTTCAGGTAGCGAGTTGAGAGTTCTGGTTTCACCCTAGGACAGCGAGAGGCCACCTGGTTTTCCTTAACACCAGAGTTCTGCCCCACTGGTGCTCGCCCATCAACTACCCCACCCCATCTCAAATCTAGTTTAAAGTCCTCTGAATGAGCCCTGCCAATTCCTACCCCAGAACCCTTTTTCTCCTCTGAGATAAACCCCTCCCATACCTATCTGCTAGGCCTGGTGTCTGAAAGAACCCAAAGCCTTGCCTGTAACACCAGTCTCTTAGTAAGGCGTTAATGGACTGAGTCCTTCTATTCTGGCCCATGTCCTCACCCCAAAAAGGAAGTAATGAACAGAATACAGTTTGTGCCCCAGAGTCTTTCACCAAACATCCTAATGCCTTAAAGTCTTTCTTTGTTCTCCTCAGGCTATGAAATGCAGCTTCCTCTCCACTTGTCTGGATGATCAGCAGTGGGTTATAGTCAGCTGATCTCACCAGGTTAGGGAGCAACCTAGTGATGTCCCTGATTCGGGCTCCCTGTAAACTGCAGACTTCCCTATGGTGGGGATCAGCTCTGCATATTGGGCCCTCAGTCCCTTTCAGGAGCAAGTCTCCCAATACCTAGGATCCTTCTCTTCTTTGTGGAAAAGGTCATCATAGTACTGGAAGCCTTCCTGGATTTATGCAACTTTGCCAGGACCTTCACTGTGGGTTCTGTATCCTCTATATCCTTATTAGACTGGCTGTCTTCCAATAGGGGCTTATTACTTAGTGGTAACTGGGGAGATGTGCTAGGCAAAGGTGATACCTGCCTTCTGCCATGGCCCTGCACTTGGCTCCACTCACCCATTCTACTTAGGCTTCTGTCTTCCACCTGAGAACTATAGGATAGAGGCTCCCTCTGAATCTGGCTCTAATTTAGCTGTTGTCCAGACTGCTGAGCCTGGCTCCACCTGTCTATCTCTATTGCTGACGACACAAAGCTGGGTGGTGTTGCCGACACCCCTGCAGACTGTGCTGCCATTCAACGAGATCTGGACAGGCTGGAGAGCTGGGCAGAGAAAAATTTAATGAGGTATAACAAGGATAAGTGTAGAGGGTCTGGCGTCTGGCGTAGGGCAAACAAAGATGATGGAGGTGAAGCACCTCCCTTGAGAGGAGAGGCTAAGGGAGCTGGGTCTCTAGCTTGGAGGAGACTAAGGGGTGACCTCATAAATGTCTACAAATATTTGAGGGGTGGGTATCAGGAGGATGGAGCTGGGCTGTTCTCAGTGTCATGTACTGATAGGAGAAGGGGCAGTGGTTGTAAGCTGGAACATAGGAGGTTCCACATCAACCTGAGAAGGAACTTCTTCACAGTGCGGGTGACGAAGCACTGGAACAGGCTGCCCAGGGGGGTTGTGGAGTCTCCATCAATGGAGATATTCAAGACCCGCCTGGATGTGTTCCGGTGTGACTTGGTGTAGGTGATCCTGCTGTGTCAGGGGGATTGGACTAGATGATCTTTCGAGGTCCCTTCCAATCCCTAATGATTCTATGATTCTATTTCAGCCTTTCTAGTTCAGCTTGCAGCCTTTCAACCTCATCTTGCAACTGTGCTGCATTCTTGGCAGCCTGTTACCTGCACAACCTCCTCTTGTTGGGGGATCTCTGTTTGGGTTCCCACCTCCACATGCAGTTGTGACCGAAGCCTGCTCTTCCTCTGCTGCCACGTTGTACCCTTTTTTCTTTTTAACCCACCCGGCAGCTAAAGCAGCTGCGCTCTCGCTGCTGCCTGCAGTCTGAGCACGACTTCTGGTTTCGCCTCTCTCAAAGGCTTCGTCTCCGCACCCCCCACGGTGGTTGCCCAGCTTTTCCCGCGAGAGTACTCAAGCCCACTGGCTTGCTCCCTGCTTCCCGTAGGCTTTCCTGGTCAGGGAACCCCCAGATCACCCAAAAACCTTAATAAAATAGCGTTCGGGAACGGGCGCTCTCACTGCTGCCTGCAGTCTGAAACTGGCAAGAAGGAAAGCCCTCAAAATAGCAATGCTTTCAAAATATTCCACGATCTGCTGTTGAGATTTTTCCCTTCAGAAAAATAGTATTGAAAAAATAAGTAATGGAGGAGTCTGATAGGAACTTTTCCCCCAAGAGCTGATGGCCTGGACTCAACCTTGTGTTGCCCTTGCAAAGAATAATTTCGCTGCATAGTACAAAAATCTGCTTGTGTATTTACACAGCTCTAAAAGGTAGATGGACTAGGGTTTGCATACCCAGGGATGTGTTTAAAGGTTGTTTAGATGTGATGTTTGGGGATATGGTTTAGGGATGAACTTTGTAGAGTAGGGTTAATGGTTCAACTCAGTGACCCAAGGGTTTTTTCCAGTCTGAATGATTCTGTTATATCTTAACTGATGAACTGAAATGACTTTTAAAGGATGTTTCTTAAGAACCAGATTTTACAGAATAAAAGTTACTGTGTTACTATGCCATGGTTCTTGTGACATTTGGATTATTCCAGTTTGCTCTCAACCTTAAATGTTCCTGAACTGTGGCATGTCTAGCAGGTGACATGTTCTCAAGGAGTGACCACTTTTCTCTCCTCAGATGGTGATCACAGAGCACTGACAAGAGTTAACTATAACTCCATAGCCGCTGTGCCTTCACCCTTACCCTGGCACTGGTCATAGCCTGTGCTTCAGCTTTATCTTCTCTTGCAGCATAGTGATGTATTGTCCATCTAGCTAGTGTGCAACTGCCACCACTACAGATTTACTAGGCAATCACTAGCCGCTGACCACCACAAAATGTTAATGATAGCAGTATTGGGTGATCTTTGTCCTGGCACTCTGCTCTGGCTCCTGCCGGCAGTCGTAGGCACTTTCTTAGCCAAATGCAGTACAGCAATCGCGGTGCTTGATGACCGTTTACAAACATGATTTCCATGATCATCACCTTACCCTTTATAAAGCATTGCGCTTCTAATTCCTGTAACATAATGCAATAAAAAAAGCCACAGTTTTATTGTATTATCTTGGAAAAATGTAATTCCTATAGTTGTGTGTGTCTTAAACACTCTTCCCTGTTACTTCATGCTGTGCCTTCTAGTTCTGCACTGTAGGACAATGCTCATTAATATTCATAATTTTTCAAACTTGTCAAGTATTTTGCAGTTCCTTCTCTCCTCACTTGGAAGTTGATTCACACCTTTCATCTGTCTGGGGCACCTTTTCCCCATAAGTTATTTAAGAGCTTCAGGAGGTGAACCAGTTGATACTGGTACAAAGGCTGGGGAGCGATGGGCTGCCTGACCGCTAGGTGTCTGTGTTGAGGTGTGCTGGGTGCTTTCCGACTCCTGTGCCAACAGCATCTCCATTGCCTGCCCCATTAGTTCTCTTGCAGGCTCCCTGCTTCTCATGGATTTGAGAAACATTTTTGTGTGAGTTTAGTGGCTTCAATTAATGCTTCTTTGCATTTTTTCTGCCCTCTTTTTATCCATAAAAGTAAAGTTATGTTTTTAAAAAACGACTTCTTTTTTTTTAAGGGACATTTCTAATAATGTTTCAAAATTAGTTTTTTTCCTGTGCTCTTCACAGTTTTTCTGATCTGTGTCCATGTACCTTTGTTCAAAACCACTGATAGGATATCTTTTAAACACTCTGGGATGCTGTGGACTCTTTGTGTGTTCCTTCTTGCTTCTCCTAACTTGATTTCACTTAGTTATTGTAATATGCTTAGAGATTTCTGTAGTAGAAGCCCTCAACATTTTGTTTCTACAAGGAAGCTGAGGTTCCAGTAGCAATGCAGCATGGTAGGCTGAGCATCTTATCAGCCTACCTTAATGTCTTTCTGTTAGAGTTACTTTAAACCTGGTGAGATTTGCTTGCACATGCTGCATTCAGGAGCCAGATTCAATAGCCTAAACCCTAATGTCCAGCTGACCTCCAGCTGCTGCGTCACAGGATGCAGATCTGCAGTTGGTGGGTGTAATTTGATTACCCTGTGTAGAAGTGCCAGGGACCCTTAGGCACCTTCTGACTGCCCTGTCATCAGCCGTACTCTGTAGAGAGAAGCAGAGGCAGTGTGTGTGTAAACCAGGAGCTGGGATAATCAGGAATCTGCCTATTTTTTTTGGTGGAGACGGATGGCAGAAAGAGCAAATCTAGTAGCTGAGTAGGATGGATCAAATGCAGAATTACGTGTGCTTCGTTGCAGAGGTTGTCTGTTGGTTTGTCTCGGCCAGATTCTCTGTTAAATGACATGTTTTAAGACCTGTTGCTGTACAATGTGTTGGTAACACCTGGTCCAGTAGATACTTCTCTCTGCACTGTCTCCTTACAACATTTCAAAGTTAGAAGATTGTATCAGATGAGTGGGTTTTGGACTGTCAGCAGCATGTCAGCTTAACTATGCCTGCAGTTCAGCCATATTTAAGATATACACTTACTGGAATGTGTTTCTCATGAGAGCATCCATTGTGTTTGTAATGCCTATAACTTTAGATGTCATTCTGCTAAACTAAATGTGTAAACTCAGATTTGTCTTCCATTTGCTCACAGGAGAATTAATGACAGTTGCTCGATGGATGAGGGAATTTATCGCACAGCATCCGAACTACAACCAAGACAGCGTGATAACTGACGAAATCAATTACAGCCTTATCTGGAAATGCAATCAAATCGCACAAGGCCACGCAGAGTGTCCTGAACTGTTGGGGGTAGGATTTAATAAGAAGCAAAGTGGAAGCAAAACTGGCTCATTGTAATGAATGAATGTTTGTTAAATGATGGAAAGTTTAAGCCTTTTAGCCAAGCACTAGCAAAGATACTGTGAATCTGGTACAGTTTCATGGTGTGAAGACCAAAACAGGGATACTGCACTATAAAGTGGGCCAATCTGCCTCAATATTCATTTAAGGCATCCTAAAATGGGCATATTCTTATTGTTAAGGTTTATACAATGTACATGTAAATAGTAAAATATTTTTATGATTAACATCAATGTATTTTAATAACACTGTATCTAAAGTTATTGTGAATTAGCTTGTAACTTTTCAATACTTACTCTAGAAAGAAAGATTGTCCTGAACAGCTTTGTAAATGTAATGGTACTTGTATATTCCGAGCTTTCCAGTTACTGAATGTTTACTGTAATTATTTTTTAACCTGGAATGTGCTAAGTAATCTACCTTACTGTGTAATAAGGAATGGTTGTACCTGCATCACAGATACTTCTTCCTCCCACGTGGGTTTTGAGAGGGTACAAGAACAGACAAATGCATGTGCATCCTATTTGTTAATCTCTGTGGCAGTTTAAGTTGCCACAAGATTTGAATCCACTCATAAACCTGTAAAACTTGGAGGAACAAATTTGTCTTTATTCAGACAGTCTACCCATCTCCTGCGAACTGGAGTCTAGGAAGGGTCTACCATGTTTGTGTGCAGGCTGCATTTCCTGCAAAAATGAAACTAAACTGCATCTCTTCCCACATGTGTCTGCTTTCCACTTCTCATTTTTACATTATCACAGTCCAGAAGTTTGTCCAGTGATTTAACAAAAGAACAGTATTGAGGAAAAGGTGAAAGAGGAGGAGCTGAGAGCTAAACATGAGGATCTGGACTGCAGCATTCCTTAGCTGCTGCTGTGCCCGCAGTCAGCAGTGACTGACTTGCAGCACAAAACCAGGGACCTGATGATTCTTTCTAAAGGTTGAGGTTTCTTGATTCTCCCTAAAGGCTGAGTTTCTCATTTGTCATTTATAATAAAATACTTTTGTCAGCATGTTTATGTCTTCCAATAAGTTCGTTTGTGTAGATAGCTGAGGTACCTACATAGCCATAGGTTTGGACAACTTAACTCCTCTAGCAAATACCTACATTGCAGAATGCAGTAATCCTTGCAGTGGGAGCCAGTGGTGGGAGCGACTGTGAAATATTTGAAATTTAGCCATTGCAACTGTAAGCAAAGCAAACGTAAGGGGCCTTTCTGTTGTAGCTTCTTAACCAGTTTCTAGAAATGACTTGTGGGTAGATGGTGCAAAGCTTAGCACAGGCTATCGAAAACACCTGCGGTATCAGGACTTCTTGAAAAAGAACTAATGGAGACTGCACTGAAGAGGTGCACTAAGAACCAGCTTTTATATACTGATGTTAGGCTTTTGAGTGTTCACAGGTGTACTTTAGGGAATAAAAAGAATGCTGTTTTCTGCAGTGATGAATTTGGTTTAATCGAGATGTAAGCATATGCAAACTTTGTTTCTGTAACAAGGAAATAAAAATAAAATTCGCTGTACACGTTGGCCAGTTACATGGCTTGAACCTGTGTTTTTTCCTGTTCAAAAACCGAAGAGTTGCGTACCTGGTGAGTACACCACATACTCACCCGAATGACTTTACTTGCTGAAATGTCATGAGGCTAAAGGTCACTTATTCCTGCAGCACAGAGGCCATTGTCATTGTCAGATCTGATTGCACAGCATCAGCTGCTGTGCTTGGAAGATGCCTAAGAAAGCTGGAATGGTCTCCTGAGGGTTCTGTGTCACTGTGTGTCCTTTTTCCCGCTGATATTAAATCAACCTTCTAGACCAGTATGCAGCTTTTGTCCTGTATGCCTAAGGTTTGTGGGTTGAAGTGTCCCTCCATGTAAGTTCTTGAATGTCCTGAAGGACAGGAAAGAGCAAACACAGAGTTGCTGCTGTTTGTTCATGTGTCTATGATTGCAGTGCATAATGAGCTCATGTTCCCCGGATGAAGAGTCAAGGTATGTGTTCCAGCCTGTTCTCAGTGCTTGTGGCCTGGTCATAGAATCATAGAATCATTATGGATTGGAAGGGACCTTGAAAGATCATCTAGTCCAATCCACCTGCAACAGCAGGATCACCTAGACCAAGTCACACAGGAACTTATCCAGTCGGGTCTTGAATATCTCCAGTGAGGGAGACTCCACAACCCCCTTGGGCAGCCTGTTCCATTGCTCCGTCACCCTCACCGTGAAGAAGTTCCTTCTCAGGTTGATGTGGAACCTCCTGTGTTCCAGCTCACAACCATTGCCCCTCGTCCTATCACTACATGACACTGAGAACAGCCCAGTGCCATCCTCCTGACACCCACCCCTCAAATATTTGTAGACATTAATGAGGTCACCCCTCAGCCTCCTCCAAGCTAAAGAGACCCAGCTCCCTCAGCCTTTCCTCGTAAGGGAGGTGCTCCACCTCCTTTATCATCTTCGTTGCCCTGGTCAGAGCTCTAACAGGGCAAACTGGAGCTGTGGCAGGGAAGGGGAAGTGCTTTCATGCCAGTTTAGAATGTACGGTACAGATGTCTGTGTGGTATCTGCACATGCTCCCTTGGGATGTGCATTCAGGACATTTGGTCTTGCAGCCATGAAATGTTTTCATGGAAATAGTGACCTTCCCAGCAGCCATGTGTGCAAAGGCAGGAGGAAGAATCACCAAGCAGCTGAGGTAAAATGTGATTGACTCCTTGACTGAAGACCTTGGTAACACTTCCTGAGACTATTAATGTTCTGGTCCCAGTTCAACCACTCATATTTCAGCTCAAAGCTCCTATTATGACTTCCAGGTTTGACAAAGCAGTGCTGATGCCAAATTTTCTCAAGAAGCATGAACTAGACTACAGGAAACTAACCCAGAGATGAAGACATCTTTTTATCGTGCTCTGTGCTCTCAACTGTGTTTCCTTGTGAGTGTGCGCAGAGCTGTGCCAGCACTTCAGCTTTCAGATAGTGGTGCAGTGAGAGCTCTGTGTAATCCTTTGGTCCTGCTGAAGCAACTTGACCTCTGTGCAGCAGGCATCATGCAACTTGGAGAGGATGCATTGAAATATGACCTTTTATTTGCAGGCATTTTGCTTAATGTTTTTGGTTGGTTATGTTCAGTGTGCTAGTGAGGTTTTGCATAAGCTCTAGAGAGGCCTCCTGCTCCACGTGAAGGTGGTCACAGGAGTAGTGCCAGCTGGGGTTATCTCAGCAGCAAGCCAGGTGATGTGAGCTGGGTTTTAATAGGAAAGGGTTGCTGCAATTCCTTTCCAAGAGCCTTTTTTAATTTGTAATTGCCGCCTAACAACAGGGATTATGCATGCACGCAGAAATACTCTAATAAGAGTGTTCTCTAATCCAGGAGAGCAAAGGAGAGAACAGAAATGCAGTAGTTCCCCTTGCTGCAGTGGATGTCAGAAGATGCATGTTGACTGAGGTGCTGGGCAGCACACGAACCCTTCGTTTACAGGAGCACAGAACAAAGGAATGTGCAATTGTAGCATCATAGCAGAAGCTCGGGGGCTTTTAAAGTCTGGAAGACCTGATGGTTTGTGGTATTCTCTTGAAGCAGTTTCAGAGAGAAACAAAAATATTTGTAAATGTTGAACTTTGTGATGAGCATACTTGTACCCTGATGGAGGGAGGCAGATAGTATGACTCCGGGGACAGGTATGTGGCTGAGTAGGAAGTTTGGTAACTCCATCGTGTGAGCTAAACCAAGCATATCTGCATGACATCACTGGTCTTGCTGTGAACTCTTCACTGCACCTCTGAAGCAAAGAGCACCAGGGAGCATGTAGTTGAGCGTGTTCTGCAGGAATAACATCTAGCTGAAATGAAACGAGAGCTGAACTGCAATACCTCCTACCTGTAACTCTGAAAGCAGTCGAAGGGCCTGCTCTTACTGCTGAGCATGATGCCTTTTGGCATGAGGCTTCCCTTGGCTCAGCTGGGGTCACCTGTCCCAGCTGTGTCCCTTCTTGAACTCTTGCCCACCTCAGGTCTACTCCATGAGGGGACAGAGTGGGAAACAGTGCTCAGCAGCAGCCGCAGCCCCGGTGTGTCATCAATGTTGTTTTACACAAGTGCAAAGCACCACACCAGATCCCAGCCAGCATCAGTCACTACAGTCAGATGACCTCATAGTTCCCTTGTGTGTCCTGTAGCCTTGGACAGCATCTCTGTGAATGAGAAGAGAGGTTTGTTTAATGTTATGGAATACCAAAGAAGTTAAAATCCCTCTACAAGCTCTCTGGAAAATGTTGACCTTTCTGGAAGTGTGCTGGAACTGTGGACTGACACTGGTATAGGTGGTGCAAGGATTTAGTGCAGAATGAGACCAGCTTTGGAGGCCAGAAAAAGACCACAAATTGCTGCTTAGAGCCCAGGCAGAGCCAGAATGTACTGAACAGAACAAGTCAGTGAATCTCAGATCCCTGTGACTGCTGCACTGTTACTTTCACTGACTGCTGCAGGGCACTGTTGAGGGCTCCCCAGGTTCTGGCACATGCCTACCCTTGGTGTCTCTCAACCGAGGCTCCTGCAGCCACTGAGCAAAGCCCTGGAGATGGCAGCAGAGGAGTTTCAATGTCTCGCTCCTGTTGATGCTAAAGCCCATGGAGCTCTGCTGTGCTCTTATCCAGAGGGTTGAAGTTTGTTGTGAATCATGATGTTCGTATTAAAAGCAAGCTGCAGTGTGCTGAGCTTCTGGTCCCAGACCCTTGTCCTCTTCTGCTCTGTGTCACTATATGCAGTATAAACTTACAGGGAACTTCTGTACCCTCTGCTCAGGGAAAATCATAGAATCATAAAATCATAGAATCATTACGGATCGGAAGGGACCTCGAAAGATCATCTAGTCCAATCCGCCTGCAACAGCAGGATCACCTAAACCAAGTCACACAGCAACCCGTCCAGTCGGGTCTTGAACATCTCCAGTGAGGGAGACTCCACAACCCCCCTGGGCAGCCTGTTCCATTGCTCCGTCACCCTCTGAGAAGTTCCTTCTCAGGTTGATGTGGAAGCTCCTA
>VXBP01005806.1:0-29825 GCA_013400115.1 Rhinopomastus cyanomelas
GGCAACCACAGCTCTGTAGAAATCAGGGTGACTAGAATGTACAGAAGGTAAGTAAAAGACAAAGCTGGCTGAGCAACACAAGCACCACCGAAATGGGAATTCTGAAAGGAACACAACAGTTTGGGAAATACTCTGCTGCATAAGGGTCTGTAACTAGAAAAGGTGGACTGGCTCACTCACCACCGGGGACTCTTATTTCAGCCCTGACACACAGCACAAATCTATCACAGAATCCCAGAATTATCAAGGCTGGAAAAGCCCTCTGAGCTCATCCAGCCCAGGACCGAACATCACCAGACCACTAAGGGCTACAGCCAGGCAGCTCTTCAACACCTCCAGAGATGGCGACTCCATCACTGGCCTGGGCAGTCCAGTCCAGGCTCTGAGCACCCTTTACAGGAGAAAGGGCTTCCTAACATCCAACCTGACCCTCCCCTCACAGCTGCAGGCCCTGCCCTCTTATCCTGGTGCTGGTTGCCTGGGAGAAGAAACTGATCACCACCTGACTACAACTTCCCTTCAGGGAGTTGGAGAGAGGGACAAGGTCCCTCCTGAGTCTCCTCCTCCAGTGTAAAAACCCTGAGCTCTCTTGGCATCATCATCATCATCAGACTTTCCCCTCTACAAAAAACCAACCCAACTCTGGGCTCACTTCATCAAGAGGTCAGTTTCTATCGCTGGGGCCCAGCACGCCATCTGTGACAGCTCCAAACTGGAAACTCTCACCCTTCAAAGGATAAACACAAACTATTGCAATTTACAATCCCTAAAGGCCTTCAACCCAAACAGCAGGATCAACATTTGACATTCTTTCTTCACTTTGCTTTTTATAAAAGCTACAAGAGGTGTTTTCAAGTCTCTAAGCAAGGACAGAAACAAAGATAAACCTTTGAAAGAATCAAATAAGGAGTTCAATTTATTCTCTACAAGCAGCAAGCTCTGTCTGCCTTCTCCTTCCTCATCTGTTATCCCTGAGGAGCCAGTAAGGTATCAGCCACCTGCCCTTTACAGGAAAACACCTGTAGGAAATTGCATAAACACTCTGCATCATCACACTGTGGCTCCTTCAGCCATTCATCACCCTCTTAATTAGGCTGTTTAACTTTTATGGTGAGTATAACACCATCAACTTAAGAGACACAGAATATTTCCACATGTTACCAAGACATAGAGTAGTCAGCACAGTGAGTTTTACTCTTACAGTTATCAGAGAGCATTATTCAACTAGTGGGGTTGGACTAGATGATCCTTCAAGGTCCCTGCCAACCCCTAACCATGTGTGATTCTGTGATTTGCAGTATTAGGGGAGAGGTAATAAAATTCCATTAAAAAACACCACAACTCAAATAGGACCAAGATTGGTTGGGTTTTTTTCAATCCAAGCTTAATGTTCAGTGTATTTTACAGAATCACAGAATGGCTGAGGCTGGAAAAGCCCTCCAAGATCATCCAGCTCAGCGCCTAACATCAGCACAGTGGCCACACCAGGGGACTAAGGGCCATAGCCAGGCTGCCCTTCAACACCTCCTGGGAAGGGGACTCCACCACTGCCCTGGGCAGTCCAGTCCAGGCTCTGATCACCCCTTCTGTGAAGAAAGGCGTCCTAACATTCAACCTAACCCTCCCCTGGAAGCCTCAGGCCCTGCCCTCTTATCCTGGCACTGGTTGCCTGGGAGAAGAACCTGATCCTCACCTGACTCCAACATCCCTTGAGGGAGCTGGAAAGAGGGAGAAGGCCCACCCCAAGTCTCCTCCAGGCTAAACACCCCTAGCTCCCTCAGCCTCACCTCAGCAGACTTTCCCTCCAGTCCTTTCCCCAGCCTCATTGTTCCTTCAGACCCACTTCAGCACCTCAAACTTTTTCTTGAATTGAGGGGCCCACCACTGCCCCCAGGACTCAAGTGGAGGCCTCCTCAGTGCCCAGTACAAGGGGAGAATGATATCCCTAGTCCTGCTGGCCACACTATTGCTGATCCAAGCCAGGATGCCACTGACCTTTCAGGGCACCTGGGCACCCTGTTCACTCTTGTTCAGCCAGTTGACAACCAGTACTGCCAGATCCCTCTCTGCCAGGGTGCTCTCCAGCCATTCATCCCCCAGTCTGCATGGGGTGCAGTTTGTGCCAAACATCATTCCTTCTCTACTAACTTCCCTACCAGCACCCTGCTTTGCCGAGGGAGTTTCGCAGGTAAGGGAGCACAGCTGCCCACTGTAGGGTTTGGAATAGCAATCATACTTCAGGAGATTAGCTAGGAAGTTTGTATAACTCACCACAGCTAATCCCTCCCACTGGTGAGCGATACCACTCACCCTTCACCAGTCCCTGCCCATCATCTGTGCCAGGCTAAGCTGCTTGTTTTCATCTTAGGAAATAGGACACACTGACGAATGAGCAACAGGCACTTGGGGTTACACTCAAGTGCCAACGTGATACTTCTGAAGTCCACATTACTAAGGACAGCGGTAGCCCCAGTTCCTCATTCTTTAGGACCGGCCCAGACACACTAATTGGTTTCAGGACTCTCAAACCAGTAAGTTGAGTTCCCTTGTGTCTATCTTTGATACTCATCTCAGCTCTGACACACAGCCTTCTCTATTATCCTTCCTACCTTTCGGCACCTGAATGAGGAGGAAGAGAGAGGACAAAATTAAATCCTTCTCTTCCACAGGATGAATGACAGTAACTGTCACTCTCACAGACCTCTGAGACAGAGTCCTTTCACAGCCTTCAGTGAAGCCCAGAGAGACACGAGTTACAAACAGGTGAAAGCTCTCTTCTTGCCATTAAAACTTCTAATGATCATAACTTTAAGCTTGAAATGCTGTTCCCTACCCCCACTACTCTCCAACTCTGAGTGCCAAGCACTGTGTTCTCCTTCTCCTGAATCTCTGAACCCACACCAGTGCTGTAGGATATTTAACATCCAAGTTTGTAAAAGGAGGGAATGTTCTTTTAACTCAAAACTTAGAACACTGCTGGGCAGAAAACCCTGAGCAGAGTTTTTTAATAGATAAAAAAGGGCAAGCAGCATTTTCCGAGGGTATAATTAAAGCTCCATGTTCTGGAAACCAACACAACTCTGTTTTCTTGGAAACCACAAGCAGCAGTAATTCATTGCTCAATTTGGGTGGCATGAACTACCGCTTCTCCTGTTTTCTCTCCTCCCCTCAGCAGCACTGGGCCTAGTCAGGTGACTCAGAACAACTCTGAACTTGTCACAATTGTATTCAAATCACATTCTGTAGCTTAACACACATAGAAGACACTCACACTAAGAAAAATGAAACTCAGAGGAGCGGACCAGGGAAAAGACTGTGTCTGGGCAGGCCGACACTGTTGAGACCAAAATAGGGCTGAACACAATCACAATGACCTCTCTTGAACACACTCAGATCTGAGTCTCAGTATTAACTTCTATCCATTTGTCCATAAATGAGTTTACACACAACTCAGCTGCCCTTCCTAAACTAAAACTAAAGCAAAACCAACCAATATCCTCAGCTGCACCTGAGAAAACAGAGGGAAACAGAGTTGCCTCATGAATGACAGCTGCGCATTCAATAAAGCCACTATGGTCAACATGGGAAGTCCTTAGCATTTTCTTTAAATATTACAAATTACTTGCTTAGTTTATCCTTCCTATCACATTTCTTCACCTATCAAACAAGTGAAGCTCTTTAGTTCTATAATTCATAAGAAGGGAGACAAGCAAGCAAAAGTAAGGTTGCTGCTCTCCTCCAGTATTTCAGATCATAGATGTTACTGGTTTGTGAGACCCATTAAACTAGAGAGCATCAAGGCAAACATCACCACATGCAGCTGCCCAGCACCATTAAAACATTAACAGCAACAAGCAGGACCACACCTTGACTACTGGGTCCAGTTTTGGGTGCCACAGTACCAGAAGGACATTGAGGGGTTGGAGTGGGGCCAGAAAAAGGAAATGAGGCTGGGGAGAGGGCTGAAGAACAGGCCCTGTGGAGGCTGAGGGAACAGGGGTTCTTCAGTCTAGAGAAGAGGAGACCTTATTGCTCTCCACAGCTACCTCAAAAAAGGTGGTAGTGAGGCTGGTGCTGTTCTCTTCTCCCAAATTACTAATGATAGGATGAGGGGAAATGGCCTCAAGTTGTGTCAGGGGAGGGTTACATTGGATCTTAGGAAGAAGTTCTTTGCTGAGAGGGTGGTTGGGCACTGGAAGAGGCTGCTCAGGGGGGTGGTGGAGTCCCCATCCCTCGAGGTGTTTAAAAACTGAGTAGCTAGAGCATCAGAGGCCATGGTCTAGGCGTTAGGGAGCTGTTGGGCTGAGGGCTGGACTTGCTGATCCTGGAGCTCCTTTCCAGCCAGGATGATTCTATGATTGCAACTCAATCATGCAAACATCTCAAAATGTTACAGAAAGAGTAGTTAGTGGAATTTGCACTCAAAGACTTTCTGGGCAGTCCTTCTAGAGACACATAGTGTCCTCCAGCATCATTTCCATAGAGCTTTTCTACCCTCCAGCATAATTTCAACAGAACTTGACCTTGTGTACATATTTCACATGCCCTGACTGACAAACCCAACCCACACATCCCAGGGGGCATGGGGACCCACAGGTAAATGCCAGCTCAGAATTGTCTGATGACATTATCCTAGTTTCCTAAGAGTCTGAGAGCTGGAATGTAGTGGGACTATTTCATAATCATGAGAGGGAGGATCTGTTAATGCAACAAGAAGAGAGTGAATACAAGGAAAGAAACAGGAAAACAGCAGCAGCATGAACAAGAAAAAAACCCCAGTCAGTCAGATCTATCACTGGTTACCAACAGGGATCAAAACCCTGGTGCTGCCAACTCAGTTTGTTCCTGACATATAATCAAAGTTGGAAAAGACCTTCAAGATCATCTCCTTTCTGCTTGGAGAAGAGGAGGCTAAGGGGAGACCTCACTGCTGTCTACAACTATCCAAAGGGAGAGTGTAGTGAGGCAGGGGTCAGCCTCTTATCCCTAGGGACTAGTGATAGAATCAGTGGAAATGGGGTCAGGTTGTGCCAGGGGAGGGTCAGATTGGATCTTAGGACAAACTTCTCCCCAGAAAGAGTGGGGAAGCCTTGGAACAGGCTGCCCATGGAGGGGGTGGAGGCACCATCTCTGGAGGGGTTCAACAACCATGCAGCCAGGGTGTTTCAGGAGTGGTTGGGGGCTGCAGAGCAGATGGTTGGACTTTATGATCTTGAAAGTATCTTCCCCCCTTGATGATTCTGTGATTCTGTGATCAAGTCCAACCATCTGCCCTACACCCCCCAACCACTAACTCATCTCCTTTGGTACCCAATCTCCAGTGGTACCCAAACAGGATTCCTCCTGTACAAAACTCCCTTTTTTCAGCATTAAGTAGCAGCCACAGCAAATCCAACTTTAAAAATCCCCACGTGAGGAGCACAGCATTTGTTCTCTGCATGGAGTGGTGAGTCCCACTGTCTAAAATTAGTCTTTCTAAAAAGAACTGTATTATCTCATCAGGTTTTTCCCTCCCCTCAAGTCTGACTGTTATCTGAGAGATCCCACACAGTTTCCTTTGGTTCATTCAAAACCAGCAACTCCTACTACGGGCAGAAGTTTCAAGAGGTACAGGCAGGAGAAAGCTGCCCCGTTGCACTTGCTGGGAGCCCAGTTTCCCGAGGCATCACACCTCCCCATTCCTCAGCTGCTGCTCTAGGCAAGAGCTGAACGAGATCATAGCAGCAGACTGGGGATAATTCCTGTACACCACTTCTGCTTTAGAAAAGTCCTCCTTTGATTCGGCAAACAAAACATGGCAACTGCTTGGAAAAAAAAAACGCTCATTAGGGAAGTGACACCTCTCTCATTAGCAAACAATCGCCCTTTCTTATCGCTAACCTGCCTGGGTGCACACAGAGACAGCTGTTCCTTTGCATCTCATAAATAGTGCAAGAGGCTCATCAGGAGCTGCTCCCACACAACAGCTGTGCTGCTGAACTGAACCCCGAACCTGAGAGATTCCAAGCCAAAGGACTGCCACCGCATCAACAGGCACATCCTACACAAGCACCACAAACTAGGGTCCTCTACAGCAGGTCCCTGGCCACCTCATGAGTGTGTCAGTGCAGACTGATGCTTCTCCTCTGTGCAGCAGTTCAGTCTCTGCACATTCCCATTAGACAGCAGGAAAAAGTTCTTCATGGGTCATCAGGCCTTGGACCAGGCTGCACAGGGAAGGGACTGAATCGCCATCCCTGGACATGTTTAAAAATCATGGAGATCTGGAGCTTAGGGACAGGGTTTAGTGGTGGCTTTGGGACAGTGAATGGTTGGACTCAATCTTAAGACCTTTAGGTCTTTTCCAACCTCATTAATTGTATGATGGTCAGTAGGTTGAGGAAGGTTCTCTTTCCACTCTACTCTGCCCTGTTTGGGCTGCATCTGGAATACTGCATCCCATTCTGGGCTTCCCAGTTCAAGAGGGCCCAGGAGCTACTGGAGAGTCCAGCACAGAGCCACCATGATGAAAGGACTGGAGCATCTTCCTTATTAAGACTGAGGGTGTGCTCTCATTAAAGCTAATCAGTATCTAAAGGGTGAGTGTCAGAAGGATGCAGCCAGACATCATCTCAGTGGTGCCCAGCAATACAAGAGCCACTAGCCATAAACTGGAACATAGAAGATTCCATCTGAACAAAGATAAACTTATCGCTGTGACAGTGACAGAGCCCCGGCACAGGCTGCTCAGAGAGGCTAGGGACTTTCCTTCTCTTGAGACTTGCAAACCTACCTGGATGTGTTCATGTGTGATCTGCTCTAGATTCTGCTCTACAGGAGGGCTGCACTAGATGATCTCCAGAGGTCCCTTCTAAGATCTGGCACTCTGTGCTTCTGATTCTATGATTCCATTTTGTCTTCCTCTATTTAACTGATTCTACCACTCCCCTCTCTGTTTTTCTGAATTCCATGTCAGAAAACATTTCAAGTCATCACAAGCACCTTTTCTCTTCTTTCTTTCCCCTCACTAAGTCATGCAAATGCAGCAGCTGAGCACCCAAAAGTTAATCCTTGTCTCTCTACTTCCTTTGACTCCAAAGGAGGAGTTTAGGGCCATCTAAACCTTTCAGCTAAGTTACAGAAAATGTTAGGTTAGGGACTCAAAGCAGCTAGAAAGGTCATGGCCAGATGGTGAGAAACAAGAGTATCAGAGAGTAGGTGAGCCAGAGGTAGGCAAAGCCTTGAAGGCTGCCTTCAGGAAGGGCTACAGACAGCAACTAAAGTGAGACAAGAACCAGTAGCCAAGCTCAATTCTCCCCACCTGTGGTGACCCATCAGGATGTCAGGAACTCAGTCTGAAACAGATGAGGTTTGACACAATGAAACGGATTATAATAATCGTTCATTCACCTTCCTCACACCTCTGCAACACACACCAACTTCTCTCCAGTGTTTTTTGATCCCACTGCAACTCTAGTACGTCATGGCCAGCCTGTGGCCATCCTGAGCCAAATTAGATTTCCACAGTGCTGCAGGTTTCCACCTTCCACCAACAGTCTTGCAGCTACAGTCTTCCTCAATGATAGTGTGCATCTGACACACTGTGATTGGCCAGTGGCTTCCTAGGATGGATAGTATGTCAAGAGAGGTTCTCCTTCCCTTCTACTCTGTCCTGGTGAGGCTGCACCTAGGCTACTCTGTCAAGTTCTGTGCCCCTCAGTTCAAGAGGGGAAGCGAAACTGCTTAAGAGAAAGAAGCACAGAGCCACAAAGATGTTTAAGGTAGTGGAGCATCTCCCTGATGAGGAAAGGCTGAGGGAGCTGGGTCTCTTGAGCTTGGAAAAAAGAAACCTGAGGGGTGGCCCCACGAATGTTGATAAATATGGAAAGGGCAGGTGTCAGGAGGACGGAGCCAGGGGGGTCCAGTGATAGGACTGTTTTGACAAGACTATAACACAGCCGAAGGAGCACAGCCATGAACAGAAAGTACAGTTTATTATTATTGGATTCTGCACAGATTAAGGCTAAGTCTACATAATTCATTACATAACTCATGACCACAGAGACAAAGGAGACTACTTCCGACCAGAAATAGCCCAAAAGAGAACCCAGAGGTAATGAGTAAGTCATAATAAAAGGAAAACCCACCTCAATCAGTATCTGTTGAACTTACTGTCCACCAGGTTAAGTCCACTACTCACAGCAGCCTGTTTGCAGAGAGAAAGAATCCCATCAAGAGAGGCAGCATAGCTCTGTCTCTCTCCAACATAGCTCTACATCCTTCAGGCAGCCTGTGCAAGCAGCCTGTCTCTTACACTGTGCTGCTGCTTCAACCATTTCCTCCTGATGCAAAACACTTGTGGCCATTTAATGCAGGTTCTCTCTCAAAGTTGCCTGCCTTTAGGGAAGGCAGCCAGGGAGTGTCTTCCTCCACACTCTCCCACCAGAATCTGTTGACACAAGAGCAAGGGGCAGTGGGGACAAACTGGAGCAGAGGAGGTTCCATGGAAAAACCGTTTCACTGGGAGGGTGATGAAGCCCTGGAACAGGCTGCCCAGAGAGGCTATGGAGTCTCCTTCCCTACCTTGAGAAAAGCTGGAGGGAGGGATTTTGACCCAGATACGTAGCAAGAGGACATGGGGAAAGGTTCCAGCCTTGAAGAGGGGAGATGGAGGTTGGATACGAGGAACCAATTCCTTGCGGTGAGGGTGCTGAGATGCTGGAACAGGTTGCCCAGGGCAGTTGTGGCTGCCTTGTCCCTGGCAGTGTTGAAGGGCAGGTTGTCTGGGGCCCTGAGTAACGTGCTGTAGTGTAGGTGTCCCTGCCTGTGCAGGGGGGTTGGAACTGGATGATCTTTAAGGTCCCTTCCAACCTTGGCCATTCTATTAATCTATGATTCTTCCACTCAGTTCAGTACAGCATTGTGAGTTCAGAAAATCTTAAAATAATTGAACCTTCTTGAAAGACAGTACTTGTGTCCAAAAGACTTTCAAGTTCCAATCCGCAAACGTTTCTCTTCCTGCACACTGACCCCACCCCTGAAATCTGGAAGAAAACAGAGCAGTGGGGTTTTTTTTAAGTAGATAGTCACTGGGTATTTTTTACACCATCAACAGGATGCATTTTTGTTTGGATCCGCACAAAACTATGGGGACACAGTCACTATTTTTAGTAGCACCATGGAAATATCTGCATTACAAGGAGAGTTAAGAAGTCAGGCATTTGACTAATGACCGTCAATGAACTCAATTCTCTGGGACAGCATGAATAACTTCCATATTTTGTTTGGGTAAAATGTCTCCCTTTCAGTGCAAATCAAATCTTTATTCTTTATAACATCTACCATAAAACAAGACAGTGAAATCAAGCCAAAGGCTTTAAGCGTCTTATTACAAACCCTTGTGACTCACAGCCTGCAATATCCACATGGGGCTCTGGAAGCAGAGGGCAAACACACTCCTTAAACAACATTTTTGGGGAAAAGAGGAGTTGAGACATAAGGCTGATAGAAAACAGATGCCAACCCCAACCAATACACACTCAGAACTATAGATTTACTGTTGGACGGCATCTGAGCAAGACTGATAGATCATCTCCCTATCACATCAAGTTCAAGCAATAAAAGATCTCTTAACTAAAAGAATGAGACTGAAAGCTGAACTGGTTCACAGGCTGAGGAGCAAAGAAGGCTATTAGCCTTCTCATCGACTCATCAGCCCACAAAGTATACACACATCCTTTCTGACAACACAGTGTTTAATAGACTGATGTCATCACACCCTGTAACCTCAAGAATCCTTAGGACAAGTACTTGCAAGAAATCATAGAATCCTAGGGTTGAAAGGGACAACCAAAGGACATCCAGTCCAACACCCCTACACTCAGAAGGGCCATCACTGACCAGCCCAGGTTACCCAGAGCCCCAGCCAGCCCAACCTTGAATGGCTCCAGGGATGGGGCCTCTGCCCTCCCTATGGGCAGCCTGTTCCAGGGATCCCCCACCCTCTGATTCAACAAAATTTCCTGACGTTTGACCTCTATCTGCCCTTCTCCACCTTCAAACCATGACCCTTCATCCCGTATTTCTCTGCTCTATTGAGCAGTCTTCTGATAGCCCCTTGATGGGACTGGAAGCTCACTATAAGGTCCCCTTGGGGCCTTCTCTTCAGGCTGAACCCCAACTCCCTCAGCCTGTTCCCACAGCAGAGACACTCCCAGCCCTCTCAGCATTCTCATGGCCTCCTCCAGAGACACTCCAACAGGTCCTTGTCCTTCATGTGCATCATAGAATCATCCTAGCTTGAGGGGACCTCCAGGATCATTAAGTCCAGCCCTCATCCCAACATCTCCCAACCCCCTAGACCATGACCTAAAGTGCTCTAGCTACTCAGTGCTTAGATTTTTAAACACCTCAAGAGATGCTGATTCCACCACCTCCCTGGGCAGCCAAATGAATTGGCCACAAAGGGATTTCAGCCACCCAGAAGCATCTACCTAGAGGAACTGCAAGGGAGTCATGGATCTGTGTACCTCCACATGTTCAAAACACTTCCGAGTAAGTAGTGTCAAGGTTGAGCACCTAAAAATGCACTTAGGGGGTACAGCACGGCCTGTCCAGAGGAAAGAAACGGTCATTTGAAGAGCTCTGTTTACCCTGCTGGTTCACATTAAGCTGCCATAGAAAACAAGGCTTTTATCCTCAGGTCACTGTCAGGCAGGGTCAGCACGGAGTCCTTGAATTTGGCAGGAAAATAAATAGTACTTGGTCCTCCATCCAGCCTCACGTTAACTTGGTATTTAATCACAGCCTAATTGTAATATTAAAGTGGTTTTTCTGCCACTATATAATTACTCACTAGCTGCTCTGAGTTGAGACAATGGAAGAATCTGCAGAGCAAAGAAAAAGCATCTCATCGAGATTGCTAGGACTGAAAACTTTGCTATTACTGGGCAGTGCTGTAAAGACAAGATAACAAGGCTGGGAAACAGCAAGAAACTAGCAAAATTTATTTTCACTGTGTTGACTTCCTTCCTATTTGCTACACAAGCAAGCTGGAATTTCTTCTTTAAGTCACGCTGCATTTTAAATAACAGCATCAATTAAGGGAGTTGGAGCATCACCCACATTGCCCTGGCCTGGTGAGGAAAGGCTGAGGGAGCTGGGTCTCTTGAGCTTGGAGGAGACTGAGGGGTGACACCATGAATGTTGACAAATATGGAAAGGGTGGCTGTCAGAAGCATGGAGCCAGGCTCTGCTCAGGGGCACCCAATGATAGGACAAAGGGCAGTGGGTGTGAGTTGGAACAGAGGAGATTCCACATCAATCTAAGAAGGAACTTGTTCCCAGTGAGGGTTACAGAGCCCTGGAAGGGGCTGTGGAGTCTCCTTCTCTGGAGATGTTTAAAACATGTCTGGCTATGTTCCTGTGCAACTTGAGCTGTAATCTACAGAATTCTGCTGTGGCAGGGGGATTGGACTGGATGATCTTTCGAGGCCCCTTCCAATCCTCAACATTCTGTGATTCTGTGTAATTGCATCTATTTCCCCCAACATAAATTGAGCCTCTAAAATCCATGGTTTTCTTCTCTCCACGTTTCACTTGTCCAATATGCAAAGCAGAGCTGTCAATCAGTTGCCATCCCTGACAGCATAATTGCTGAGCAGAACATAAACAACGTGAGGAGGATCGAGACTAACAGAGACATCAGCAAGATTCCTCCTTGCACGCTTTGATTTAGGATCTGCCTTTGTTAAGCTTCCACTGCAGTCACTTAATCAAAACAAGGGATGTGCAAAAGGAGGCTGAGAGGCCCTTCAAAGCAGTACTGAAAATTAGTTAGTCTTGTACTTGTCCTCATAGTTTTTATAAGATTCCAAAAGGGCTCAAGTTGGTAGGGACCTTCAAGATCATCTACTCTATCCCTTGCTGTGGGCAGCGATGCCGCTTAACCGGACTTGGTTGCTCAAGGCCTCATCCAGCCTGGCCTTGAACACTTCCTGGGAGGGGTGCAGCCACAGCCTCTGCATGCAATGGATTCCAGAATCTCTCCACTGAAGAACTTCTTCCTGAGATCTAGTCTGAACCTCCTCTCCTTCAGTTTCAAACCATCTCCCCTTGTCCTATTGCTAGATCCCCCTGGGATAAGTCCCTCTCCTCCACTATTTCTGCAAGCAAGTAGCAACAGATGTCATCAACAAGGGCCTTCACTCTCAGGAGGAGGTTTCTCTCTTCCACTAGCTCCCAGACCCCATTTCCTAACAACTTGGCTGCTCCCACAATCCCCTCCCTCAGCCTGAATATGTGAAGCAGGTTCTCCTCTAAGGATGTCTGATGAACGTACATCTCAAAGAAGGAATGGAAATCTTTGCTGTCAAGTTTGCTGCTGTCAAGTCATTTTTCTCTTAAGGGAAAATTACAGACAGCAGTAGAAATACTGAAGCTATGACAGTACAGAACAACATGGGGATAGAGCAGCCACAACCTCCCTGTGCAACCTGTTCCAGCGCCTCAGCACCCTCACAGGGATGTAATCTGAATCTCCCCTATTTTAGTTTGAAATCCCCTCATCCTATCACCAGACAGTTGATGTTCAAAGTCTATGCAGAATAGTTTCCTAAGTAAAATCCAGCTTCTTCTGACTGCAGAAATACTGGTGCAGATTAGGGTTCTATTTTTTTTTTTATGGCCTCTATCCCCTGTTCCAAATAGCAATCATAGGACATGAGGACTGGAAGGGACCTCAAAAGACCATCCAGTCCAATCCACCTGCCACAGCAGAATCTCCTAGATCCAGTCACACAGGAGCATGGCCAAGTGGGTTTTCATTGTCTTGAGAGAAGGAGACTCCACAACCCCACTGGGCAGCCCCTTCCAGTGCTCTGTCACCCTCATTAGGAAGTTCCTGCTCACACTGATGTGGAACCTCCTCTGTTCCAGCTCACACTTGCTGCCTCCTATCCTATCATGTGGCACCACTAAGCAGAGCTTGGCTCCAAATCTCTAATTAAAATTTCGCAAGTAAAAAATCAAAACAGAGAATAACTAGAACTAAATCCATCTAAGATCTAACCATGAGTGACCTACAAAAAAACCTAAGCAAAATAATAAGATCTTTTGAAACCTTCAGAACTTTAGTGTCTTACCCTGAATTCATTCTGGGCCTTGGAAACACAGACAATCTGATTTCTACTATGAAGACTCATATTAAGCAAAGAATTTTCAGTTTCCTTACAGAAAGTTATTTATACTGCACTTCCTGACATGGAAATCCAAAGTTTCCTGAGAGAAAAATGTTAGTGAGTCACTGTGGGGGTTTTGCCTTCAAATCTGAGCAATTCCAGTACATTGGGTTGCTGACACCAACCTCAAAGAGAGCGTTTTCTTCAGGTTCCACCAACACAGAAATTCCTGGAGCTCTACTTTCAATCCAGCACAACTTGTGTTGTGTTAGTGACAACACAGCATCAGAGAACGTTGCAGGATGGGAGGGACCTGTAGAGATCATCCAGTCCAACTCCCCTGTCAGAGCAAGATCCTTTACGACAGGTCACACAGAGCTGCATCCAGGTGGGTTTGAAAGTTTCCAGAGCAGGAGACTCCACAGCATCTCTGGGCAGCCTGTGCCAGCGCTCTACCACCCTTGCAGGGAAAGTTTTTCCTGATGTTTTCACAGAACCTCCTCTGCTCCAGCTTGTTCCCACTGCCCCTTGTGCCACCGCTGGAAACCCCTGAGCAGAAGCTGGCCCCATCCTCCTGACATCTGTCCTTGCCATAGTTATAACTATTAATAAGGTCACACCGCATAGAATCATTACGGATTGGAAGGGACCTTGAAAAATCATCCAATCCAACCCCCCGCCACAGCAGGATCACCTACATCCAGTCGCACAGGAACAGAGCCAGGTAGGTTCGAAATATCTCCGGAGAAGGAGACTCCATAACTCCCACTGGGCAGCCCCTCCCAGGCCTCCATCACCCTCACTGGGAACAAGTTTTCTCGCATTGATGTGGAACCTCTTCTGTTCCAGCTCACATCCATTGCCCCTCATCCTATCACTAAATGACACTGAGCAGAGTCTGGCTCCATCCTCCCGACACCTGCCCTTTCCATATTTATCAACATGCATGGGGTCACCTCTCAAGCTCCTTTTTTCCCCAACGCAAGAGACCCAGTTCCTTCAGCCTTTCCTCAGCAGGGAGATGCTCTACTCTTTTCATCACCTCTGTGGCTCTGCACTGGACTTCCTCCAGCAGCTCTGTGTCCTTATGAAACTGAGAGGACCAGAAATGGACACCAGATTCCAGATGCAGTCCCACCAGGCCAAAGTAGAGGGGGAGGAGAACCTCTCTCGATCTGCTAACCACCCCCCTTCTGATCCACCCCAGGATGCCTCTGGCCTTCTTGGCCACAAGGGCACATCCACTAAATCCATACAATGCCAACTGAAAGAAGGTCCTTCTTAACTTCAGGAGTGAAAAACAAGCACAAGTATAGACCCCGCCATCACTTTTCCTCTCAGATGTGGGATGCCAGTTCGCAAAGGATATAAAAAGAACAGAGGGGTAACAACAACAGTGATAACTTTCCAGTGCTTACAGAGCGAGCTTGAATTAAGCCAACTGAAACTTCCCCACAAGGGACAATGCAGCTCTGGAAAACAAGCAATGTCTGACAACTACTGGAAGTCTATTTTTTGCCCTTCTGGTTTACACAAGCAGCATTGTCTCCAAAATTACTGTTTAGCTCTGATGGAAACAGATCTGGTTTCAGATACCAAAACATAACCTCTCTCACAGTCTGCAACCAAGAATCAGGAAAGAAAAGTTTATTTATGGTATTTATGTGTTTATGAACATTGTACTGCAGTTTATATTTCACCCTCTGACAGACACCACAGGCTCTGAGACTGGCTCAGGTTGGAACAGACCTCTGAGCTCACCTACTCCAACCCCCAGCCACAGGCAGCAATGCCTCTCAACCAGACTTGGTTGTTCAAGGACTCATCCAGCCTGGCCTTGAACACCTTTAGGGAGGTGTTTCATCCTCTCCTTCCCCATGTCCCCTTTACAGTATTACAAAAACACAGAATGTTAGAGATTGGAAGGGACCTCGAAAGATTATCCAGTTCAATCCCCCTGCCATAGCAGAATCCCCTACATCACAGATCAAGTTGCATAGGAACATGGCCAGGAAGGTTTGAAATGCCTCCAGAAAGGAGGCTGCAGAACCTCCCTGGGCAGCCTCTCCTAGGGCTCTGTCACCCTCACCATGAAGTTCCTTCTCACACTCATGTGGAACCTCCTCTGTTCCAGCTCACACGTTTGTCCCTTGTCCTATCACTGTATGCTACTGAGCAGAGCCTGGGTCCATCCTCTCGACACCTGTCCTTTCCATATTTATCAACATTCATGGGGTCACCCCTCAGTCTCCTTTTTTCCCCAGCTCAAGAGACCCAACTCCCTCAGTCTTTCTTCATGAGGTGGATGCTCCACTCCCTTCAGCATCTCCGTGGCTCTGCACTAGACTCTCTCAAGCAATTCCATGTCCTGGAACTCAGAGGCCCAGTAGCAGCACTTCCTTTGAGACATATGCTGATTTTACTGGTCTGGCGTAATACTGTGGTAGTAGTGGTGACCTCGGTAGAGTAGGGTTATTGGTTTGACTTTATGAGCTCAAGGGTCTTTTACAACCTGAATGATTCTGTGATTCTACAAAAACCCAGCCCATTCCTCTGCTCAGTCTCCTGAAAAACAAAACATAGTCACGAGCCCAATCCTTACTTTGAGCTCAGCCTACCTAATGGTTTCATACCACAACAGTCATTACCTAGGCATTCCTCTCTCTCTGTTTTGCTCTGAGTTCACAGTGAGTTGCACCATATTCCTGCAATCTATTGGGAAAAGTCAGAGGACCGGTTTGAGTTTCTGTTATGAATAGCAGGAGGGTGAGACAAGACACACCTACTGCCACCAGACACATCACAAAGCTCAGGGACACCTGCAGATCAGTTCCCTTGAGAGCTGTTCAGTCCGTGGGTGAAGTAATACTTGTGCCACAAGATATCGAGGAGACTGCAAACACTTCAATAAATCCCATGAAAATGAAAGCTGTTGTTATGACTCCTACACTCCCTGTCTCTCCAGACAGGTCTATAAAAAGAACAGCTCACGAAGGCAGTCAAACCTCACCAAGATGAGCACAGACATCTGCAGAAGCTGCTTTGCCAGTGCAGTGGGAGTCGCTTTGCAGAACAAAACGAGTATTAGGTGATATGAAATGATCAAAAGCGCTTTTGCTGGTGTAAAAAACCGATCAAAGCCTCAGTGGGGCTGGCATCGCTGTTCAGGAGAGCGGCACTGACACTTCTCTTCGTTCCAACAAAAACCATTCCACAATTCTAAGCATCCCAGAGCAGACAAGAGAAACTCCTGTATCCACAGTCAGGATGCAATTTACAGCTGTGTCCTAGATTAGTCTACAGAGGCCACATCAGTCCCCAACTAGGGGCAACTTTCAAATCAGAACAAGGTATCTTTAGTGTTTTTTAAGATAGTGGATGAGCTGTATTAAAGCTTTTTCATTCAAGAGACAGTTAAAAACCATCTAATGGCCTCAAGTTGTGCCAGGAGAGGATTAGGTCGGACATCAGAAGAAATCTCTTCCCTGACAGAGTGGTCAGGGGTTGGAACACGCTGCCCAGGAGGGGAACAGCTGCCATGCCTGAAAGGGTTCAAAAACAAGTAGCTATGGCTCTGGGGAACAAGGTTCAGTGGGCAGGGTGGGGGTGGGTTGATGATTGGACTGAATGATCCTGGAGGTCTTTTTCAGCATCAATGATTCTGTGATGAACAGCTTAGCCAATATGATCCATTGGTTACAAGGAGACACTAATATCCAGTTAAAGCCCAATTCTAGCTGGATCTGAATGAAGCGCAGGGGAAAAGAAATAATTCACCAAGAAAAATCAATTAAAAATCTGGTCAGGCTGAAAAGGCTGCTCACACAGTTTTGCAAGAAGAGATTGAAAGGAATCAGAATCATTAGGGATTAGAAGGGACCTCAAAAGATCACCTAGTCCAATCCCCCTGACACAGCAGGATCACCCAGACCAAGTCACACAGGAACACATCCAGGCAGGCCTTGAACATCTCCAAAGAAGGAGACTCCACAACTCCCTGGGAAGCCTGTTCCAGTGCTCTGTCACCCTCACCGGGAAGAAGTTCCTTCTCATATTGATGTGGAACCTCCTGTGTTCCAGCTTGCAACCGCTGCTCCTCATCCTACCGCCAGATGACATTGAGAAGAGCCTGGCTCCATCCTCCTGACACCCACCCTTCAAATACTTATAGATATTAATGAGATCACCCCACAGTCTCCTTTTCTCCAAGATAAAGAGACCCAGCTCCCTCAGCCGCTCCTCAGAAGGGAGGTGCTCCACCTCCCTCATCATCCTCGTTGCCCTACACTGGAATCGCTCCAAAACTTGTGTCCCTCTTGAACAGAAGGGCCCAGAACTGGACAAAATACTCCAGATGTGGTCTCACCAGGGCAGAGTAGAGGGGGAGAAGAACCTCTCTTGCTCTGCTAACCACCCCCATTCTGATCCACCCCAGGATGCTGTTGGCCCTCTTGGCCACAAGAGCACACTGCTGGCTCATGGTCATCCATGAGCCTTCTTGCTCTCCAGAGCTACCTCAAAGGAGGCTGTAGCCAGGATGGTGCTGGTCTCTTCTCTCAAATTACTAATTATAGGCCTCAAGTTGTGTCAGGGAAGGGTTAGATTGGACAAGGGGTAATGGGTGTGAGTTGGAACATAGGAGGTTCGACATAAATATGAGAAGGAATTTCTTCCTAGTAAAGGTGACAGAGCACTGGAAGGGGCTGCCCAGGGGGTTGTAAAGTCTCCTTCTCTGGAGGCGTTTCAAGCCTGCCTAGCCATGTTCCTGTGCAACTCAGCCTAGGTGATCTTGCTGTGGCAGTGGGATTGGATTGGATGATCTTTCAAGGTTCCTTCCAATCCCTGATGTTCTGTGATCCTGTCATTTTAGGAAGAAGCTATTTCCTGAGAGAGTGGTTGGGCACTGGAACAGGCTGCCCAGGGAGGCGGTGGAGACAACTTCCATGGAGGTGTTTAAAAATTCAGTAGCCAGGGCACTTGAGGCCATATGGTCAAGGGGTTAGGGAGCTGTAAGGATGACAGCTGGACAGCTGGATCCTGGAGGTCCTTTCCATCCAGGATGAATCTAGGCCTCTAACAAGTCACATGCCTGCTTTTGTACATCAAAATGAACATCACCCTAAAACAGAGACCTTGCTTTGCTCTGACACAACTGAGATGAGTTGCTACAAACTCCAGTCCCCTACTTTCTCCTTAACAGAACCGTCCCCTGGAAGTTATTTTCCTCTGCCACTGCAGTAAATGAAACAGCCTGTCTTCTAAAGAACCACAACCAAGTGCCAAGTGGCTGGAGGGGACAATTAACAAAGGGAGAGGGGAAAGGAGCTACCTGGAAACACACAGACACACCACACACTTGACCTCCTATCCTGTTTCATTCCTTTTCCTGTATTACCCACCTGGGGCTCAGCCTTTATAAAATGACCCACTCTTAGAATGACACTGTGCTGCTCAAGTGGTTAATATTCATCTACTGTAAGTTAAAATGTCACACGAAGCAGGACCATACTCTGCGTTGGCTCTTAGGCTGCTCCTGGCAAACACTGCTGCACTTCATTATTTAACAGCTTCCACAGCCTCCAGAAACTGGACTAGCGGGATAAAGGTTATTAACATTTCAAAATGCCTGCAGCTAGCATTTGCACGCTGCCCAGGACAGCAATCATTGCTCGTATTATTCTTAAATGTTAGCACTTGTTCATGGGGATGATGGTGCTTTCAAGCTGGCCACCACACAGCTTGTGTGCAGGTTTTTTCCCCCCAAATCAGCTGCACTGTTCATTAAGAGAATCGCAGAACCATTGAGGCTGGAAAAGCCCTCTGAGGTCATCCAGCCCAGAACCTAACATCACCACAGCGGTCAGACCAGGGCACTAAGGGTCACAGCCAGGCTGGCCTTCAACACCTCCAGAGATGGGGACTCCACCACTGCCCTGGGCAGTCCAGTCCAGGCTTTGATCACCCTTTCCAGGAAGAAAGGCTTCCTAATATCCAACTTAACCCTCCCCTGGCAGCTTCAGGCCTTGCGCTCTTGTCCCAGCACTGCTTGCCTGGGAGAAGAGCCAGACGGTCTCCTGACTGCCCTCACTTCAGGGAGAATGGTGAGACCCTGTAACAGACTGCCCATCTCTGGAGGTGTTGAAGGACAGGCTGGCCCTCAGTGTCCTGGTCTGGTGGATGGGGCGATGCTAGGTCCTGGGCTGGGCTGGATGAGCTCAGAGGGCTTTCCCAGGGTTAATAATTCTGGGATTCTGTGATGCTGCACTACTATTTCTCAAAACAACACAACAAAACATATTCAGGGTTCCACTAGAAGTCACTAATTAGCACTGCTGGATGCCACCTAGAATTTGAAAGCTGGCTAAACACCCAAAGAACTTCCTGCAGCTGATTTTCCATGTTACATTCTTAGCAGGACACAGGAATGATTCAAAGACCTGATTCCCCACAACTCACTAGGAAACAGCCATTTGGAAAGCACCTCTTCACTCTTGCACTCACGTACACAATTCTACAGTCACATTACACTATTAAATGGATGGTGGTTTATTGTCCTCCATGCAAATTGAAGCAGTTCTGCTTCCTTTTTTGAAGGCCATACTCAATTCACTGAATCACAGAACATTAGGGACTGGAAGGGACCTCGAAAGATCAACCAGTCCAATCCCCCTGACACAGTAGGATCCCATAGATCCAGTCACACAGGAACATGGCCAGGCAGGTTTTAAACACTTCCAGAGAAGGAGACTCCACAACCCTCCTGGGCAGCCCCTTCCAGTGCTCTGTCACCCTCACTGGGAAGAAGTTCCTTCTCATATTTATGTGGAACCTCCTCTGTTCCAGTTCATACCCATTGACCCTTGTCCTATCATTGGATGCCCCTGAGCAGAGCCTGGCTCCATGCTCCTGACACTCATCCTTCACATATTTATAAACATTAATTAGATCACCCTGCAGTCCCCTTTTCTCCAAGCTAAAGAGATCCAGCTCATCACAGAAAGGGAGGATAATTCTGAACTGTACTGAACAGCAACCCTAACTCACACTAGAGAAAAGCATCGTCATGAGGAATAACCAAAACCATTCCACAGCTCAACATTTAGGGGATGTTCTTACTGTTCCCACCATTTCATGCTATCCATCCATACAGGTTCAGCATAGCTCCATTAAGTGTCAGTTGCCAGAGCTCATTTATTCTTAATGCAAAAAAAAAAAAACCCAAACCCCAAGGAACAAGATACTACCCAATGCAGGGCAGAGCAAGGCCATTTGCTTGATTTTATTGAAGTGTAAACAGATGTTAGATTTTTCTTAATAGAGACCTAGTGAGGAATCATTTCTGATATGTGTCACTCCAATATGGTGTTGGCATTACCAGGAACTTCATTTTGTAATTAAAATCCAACATAAACCACAGGCAATTGATTTCAATAAAAATCACAGAACGTTAGGGATTGGAAGGGACCTCGGACGATCATCCAGTCCAATCCCCCTGCTAGAGAAATACCTCAAGTATCCAGCTAGAATAAAATTTATCCTAGAGCTTCTTTAAATTTCAACAAACAAGATGTCAGCACAATCCTTACCTCATCCTTCAGACATTGACACTACATTTGGTTTAGAAAAATCACAGAAACGTTACGGCTGGAAAGGATCTCCAGGAGCATCAAGTCCAGCCCTCACCCCAACAGCTCCCTAACCCCTAGGCCATGGCCTCAAGGGCTCTAGCTACTCACTTTTTAAACACCTCCAGGGATGGGGTCTTCACCACCTCCCTAGGCAGCCTGTTCCAGTGCCCAACCACTCCCTCAGCAAAGAACAGAAGATCCAATCTAACCCTCCCCTGACACAGCCTGAGGCCACTTCCCCTCATCTTGTCATTAGGAATTTGAGAGAAAAGCAGCAGTTTGAGGTTGGAAAAGGATTCTGCCCACAAGCAGCAAGAACACCTCAGTGCTCACAACTGATCCAATTCCTTTTTACCTCTCTAAAGGATTTTTCTTGCTTTGGTCATCACCAAAGTGAGTAATTTCAGAGTTTTAGAGATCCTGAATCCTGGCAGCACAAACCCATCAGAAATAAAGATCTACGCTCAGATAAGCCTGTGGCTGTGAGAAGAATGATAAGGGCAAAGAGAACAAACAGTAGCGAAGAGCAGCCAAAAACAAAAAAAATATAAAAATCATAGTTGATGCTGACTGGGAAACTGGCAATTAGGGACTGAGAAAAAGCCTTCTGCTCTTCCACGAAACAGAATTAACTGACAGAAGGATAATGCACAGGGTGACACACACTAAAGTTAGAGAATCATAGGGTTGGAAGGGACCTCCAAAAGGGCACCTAGTCCAATCCCCCTGCAACAAGTAGGGCCATCACTGATCAGCCCAGGTTGCCCAGAGCCCCAGCCAGCCCGACCTTGAATAGCTCCAGGGATGAGGCCTCCACCTCGTCTCTGGGCAGCCTGTTCCAGAGATCCCCCACCCTCAGATTCAACAACTTTGTCCTCCTGTCCAACCTCAATCTGCCCTTTTCCAGCTTCAAAACAAGGCCACTCATTCTGTCGCTCCCTGTCCTATTGAACAGTCTTCCCCAGCTTTCTGACAGCCCCTTTCAACGGCAAGGTCACCATAAGGTCCACCCAGCCCCTTCTGCTCTTCAAGCTAAACTACCCCAGCTCTCTCAGCCCAGAGGGGCTCTGATCACTTGACCAACTATGTGACTGACAGTCCAACACTGTCTTCTGTATCCATTTTTTGAATCAAGTCTCTACCTTGCCCATGCCTGGAAGTTTCTCTCTCCATCTTCTATATCCATCTTGGATCAGAAGATAGTCTCCTACTTGCAGGTGGCCTCACACATCACTTGCTCTTTTTTTTTTTTTACTTAGAGGAAAAATCTTTGCCAAGCTCTTCACAGCCCTCCTGAGAAGATTAACTACAATGGGGAATTATATCACAGGAGTAATTTCCTTTTAATACTCTCAAAGTAAAGAATTCCAAAGTGAATTAAGTTGGAATCTGTTTGTCAAGCTACTGTACATAAACTCACGTTTCTGAACAGCAGGCTTCTAACTCTATGACTCATGACTGCAGCACGTTCAAGTTTTGCAAGCGTGCTCCAAGCAGGTTGTCCTTCCAGAGAGCTGCAATGCAGCTATGACAGGGGCCAGACCTCAGCGCTGGAACCTGCTGTAACACCTCAGCAAGAAGCTGCTGCTCATCACCACTGCATTACCTGCAGAACACCACACTGCTGGATGCACCCACAGCTCATCTGCGCACCCCAACCCATGGGCAGTCACTGCTCTTCATGTCTTAGATCGGCCATCTCAGTTATGTGAACAAGAGATTATTAAAGAAGCTTCAGTTCTGGAGATGAAGCAGTGAAAGCATGAAATCTGCAGAGCTGAAGATCTGCTTCATTGTGGAAAACCACTTTTTGCATAGTTCCTCTGGGGAAGGAGAGGGGAAAGAGGGGAGAGGACGTGCCAGAAAACCACGACGAGTAGCATTTTTGGAGGAAGGCACTTCCTGACCTTAGCTTTCAGAAAAATCCTCAACTCAAGACATCTATAAATAGAAGAAAGAGGAAAAGAAATCAAGTAAGCTATCATATGTCACTTGTGTAAAGCAGAACTGGCTGTTTTCTTTAGCAAACCCCCACCACTGTAGTCTTCCCAAAGCTGTTTTGCATAGTGTTTAAGCAGCCATGTCTAACCACCTGAGACACCGGCCCTGCTACTACTTCATTATCTTCTCACTCTTTTAAAGCTGATTTTAAAATACTCTTCACTGCTAGTCTTAAATAGCACTCAAACCTTCCAATTCTGTCAGGCAACCCACCACAACCTCTCATGCTCAATTCAGCCCAGGAATCATAGAATCACTACAGATTGGAAGGGACCTCAAAAGATGGTCTAGTCTAATCCCCTGACACAGCAGGATCATCTAGACCAAGTCACACAGGAACACATCCAGGTGGGTTCTTCAGTGAAGAACCAGGAAACTTCTCCAGTGAAGGAGACTCCACAACCACCCTGGGCAGCCTGTTCCAGTGCTCCGCCACCCTCACTGGGAAGAAGTTCCTTCTCATATTTATATGGAACCTCCTTTGTTCCAGCTTACAACCATTGCTTCTTGTCCTATCACTAGATGACATTAAGCAGAGCCTGGCTCCATCCTCCTGACACCCATCCTTCACATATTTATAGACATTCATGAGGTCACTCCTCAGTCTCCTCAAAGCTAAAGAGATCCAGCTCTCTCAGCCTCTCCTCAGAAGGGAGGTGCTCCACCTCCCTCATCATCCTCGTTGCCCTACACTGGACTCGCTCCAGCAGCTCCACATCCCTCTTGAACTGCGGGGCCCACCACTGGACACAATACCCCGGATGTGATCTCACGAGGACAGAGTAGAGGTGGGGAAGAACCTCTCTTGATCTGCTAACCACCCCCATTCTGATCCACCCCAGAATGCTGTTGGCCCTCTTGGCCACAAGAGCACACTGCTAGTCATCCTGTTGTCCACCAGGACCCCCAGGTCCCTTTCTCCTAAACTACTCTCCAACAGGTATATCCCCAGCCTATACTGGTACCCGCAGAACTCCGCTTGTTTTGGCTGCAACACTAACTACTCTGCCCAAGTGACGCCACATCTGGAGAACTGTTCTGGACTCCCCAGTTCAAGAGGGATGGAGAGCTGGCTGAGAGGGTCTGACAGAGGGCCATGAGAATGATCAAGGGACTGGAGCACCTGCCTTATGAGGAAAGATTGAGAGACCTGGGGTTTTTCAGCTTGGAGGGGAAAAGGTTACAAGGGGACTTAATCCCTGTCTATAAATCCATGACATGGGTGTCAAGAAGAAAGAGACAATCTCTTGGCACTTGCACCCTGTGACAAGGGACACTGGGTGTCAGTTGGAGCACAGCAAGTTCCACCTCAACATGAGGAAGAACTTCTTACTGTAAGGGTGACAGAGCACTGGAAGGGGCTGCCCAGGGAGGTGTGGAGTCTCCTTCTCTGGAGACTTTCTAGACCCGTCCAGATGCCTTTCTGTGTGACCTGCCCTGCTCAAGCAGGGGAGTTGGACATGATGACCTCTACAGGTCCCTTCCCACTCCTAACAATCTGTGTATCTGTGTATTAATTCACAGTATGCAGCTTGAAAATACCACACTGGACAGAGCATTTGAGCAGCTATCAGCAGCAGAGGTGGCAGGCCAGGAGTTGGCTGACAAAGTGTGACCAGCATGCTCTAAAAATAAAGTGACACAAGAGGCAGCAACCATTGTAGAGTTATAACCCAAGATGGTTGCTCTTAGTGTTTCTTTTCAAAACGGAAACCTCTCACAATAAACCAATAAGCCTCGTGAGGTTACCCACTGCTAGTAGGAGTAATACTTCACCTCAAAGCTATTTATGAAGGCTGGGGTAAGCATTAGAGCACCTGCTTCAAACAAACCTCCTTTGTTCTGAAGGAACGTGAAGGTAGCTCCTACACTGGAACATGGGCCAAAGTCAACAACAAATCCAACTGGATGTTACCTTTGTCAAGGGTAAATGTTCGTTTTCTGTCAAAGCCAAGATGAACTGGAAGAAAATGCCACTATTTTCTCTTCACTTTTAAATTCAGGTAGAATGTGCTCAAATATGAACACACCACCTTAACCAGTAGTGCTGTCCTGCAGACCCAGTAAAGTTAGCATTTGGACTTACAGGCACTCTGACAAGGACAGACTGAGGGGACTTGCACATTTTGTTTCAAATAACAGAATAATTAAGGTTGGAAGAGACCTCCAAATTCATCCTGTCCAACCAGCGCCCCAACCCCACCCCACCCACTAAACCCTGTTCCCCAGGGCCACAGCTACTCTGTTGTTGAACCCCTCCAGAGACAGCAACTCCCCCCTTCCCGGGCAGCCTCTTCCAACCCCTGAACACTCTGTCAGGGAAGATATTTCTCCTGATGTCCAACCTAACCCTCCCCTGACAACAACTTGAGGCCACTTCCTCTTGTTCTATCACCCGTGGCTTGGGAGAAGAGACTAACCTCCCCACCTCCCTCTACCCTCCTTTCAGCTAGCTCAAGGAGGTAAAGAGCAATAAGGTCTCCCCTCAGCCTCCTTTCTTTCTCCAAACTAACCAACCCCCAGGACAATGCCTTCTACACTTCTATGTGGACAGTAACTTCTAGAAAGTTCACTGCACTGCCATTTGTAAAGAAAGAGTTGGCTTCCCACTCAGAAATCAATATATATGAAGGGAAGTATCAGCCAAAACCACCCCACTGCCTCTTGTCTTGCTAAGTGCTCTCCTAGTTCGAGAAATACCTGAAGGCATGAGTTTAAGGTAGAAAATTCAAAAAGCAGAACAAATGGAGGTTTGGAAAAGGGAAAAATACATGACATGGGGGCTAGTGGTCATGGAGTTATGAAGTTAAAAGGTGGACCCTCATGATTCTGTGATTACACAGAAACTAAATCACTGCACCAGGCTGTGCACAAATAATGAGTAAAAGAAGAGAGAAGAAAAAAGGATTGACAATTAACCTGGGCATTCAGAAAGACATCATCTTCTCACCTGGATCAAAAACAAGCACCTTCCCCCAGACCTCAAATGATTTTGCTGCAGTCCTCCAAATATGCTGCAATGTAGAAGATTTTCAACTGTCAAAGCAATATTCCCCTGAAAGTCATCTTTTACACGTATCTTACAGAAGATTTAGATGATTTAAGCATAGAGGAAACTTATCAAAATAGAATCATAGACTAGCCAGGGTTGGAACAGACCTTAAAGATCATCCAGTCCAAACTCCCATGCACAGGCAGGGATACCTTCACTACAGCAAGTTACTCAAAGCCACAGACAACCTGCCCTTCAACACTGCCAGCCACGGGGCAGCCACAACTGCCCTGGGCAACCTGGTCCAGCATCTCAGCACACTCACAGCAAAGAGTTGGTTCTTCTTGTCCAACCTCCATCTCTCCTCTTCTAGTATGGAACCCTTCCCCCTTGTCCTCTCGCTACCATCCCTGTCAAAAGCCCTCCCCCAGTTTTCTTGGAGCCTGCTTCTTTCAGAGATTGGGAAGTTGCTCAAAGGTCATCTGGGAGCCTCCACTTCTCCAGGCTGAACAACCCCAACTTACTCTGCCTGTCCTTAGAGGGGAGGTGCTCCAGCCCTCTGAGCATTTGAGCTGCTTTCCTCTGGACACCTTCCAGGAGCCCTCTGTCCTTCTGATGTTGGGGACGCCACAACTGGACACAGGACTCAGAGCTAAACAGAAATAGATTACTAGCAGAGATGGAATATACTCTCATCCACCTTCACAAACATCTACTACAAGCACCATCGTTCCCTTGGCGTTGTCACCACAAATCACTTTTAATAGCTGAGCTGGGATTGTGTTGCCATCTGATAGTCACTCAGTGGCCTACGACCAAGGAGCTGACATTTTGAAGCTAAATCGCCATGAATTAAAACAAGGCATCGGTGCTAATTAGCAGCTTTCAGCAGTAACAGAGACGCCGTGACAAGGATGGAAACTTAATGACCATTACTCCAGCAGGCGACTTCCTAGTCGGATGTAGCTGGCAGAGCCATCGGTGTTTCTGTACCTTCATCCTAGTACCAGACTACAGTGGGCCACGCACATAAGGGGCCTACTTCTTGTGCTCTGTGTAACAAATCCATTGTAGACACCCAAATACATTTGGTGTAGCATCCTGAAACACTGATAGACAAAACACCACATGCAACCCAGTCTGAGACCCTCACCAATACCCTTCCCGTAACTGAGAGATAATTGCATCAGAGCAAGTGTTTCCAGCCCACTCATTTCTTGCATTGTACTCAGAGCATCCTCCTTGAGCTACAACCCCATTTATTGCTTTTCTAAACTTGCAGTCATTACTTTTTCCTCCTAGACTACAGCCAAAAAGGGCAGTCAGCAGTCAAACTGTATTTCTCCTTGTTTTCAGCACAACATAGGACCTAAATTAACATTTCACAAAGGAGCAGTGTTCATGTCATTTCAATTGATGGGCTACTCTGTGCCCTTGCTGGAGAAGCTGCCAGTCATGAGCTGCCCTCAACGGGACATCACTACATGTGTCAAGCTCAACTACATGACTTCAGCTTCAGCTTCCAGCACCTTACAACATGAAATCATCAAGGTTGAGAGAGACCTACAAGATCAGCCAAGTCCAACCATCACCTCAATCCCACTCTGCCCACTAAACCCTGTTCCCCAGGGCCACAGCTACTCATTTGTTCAACCCCTTCAGGGATGGCAACTCCCTCACTCCCTGGGCAGCCTGTTCCAACCCATGACCACTCTGGCAGGGAAGAGTTTTCTCCTGATGGCCAACCTAAACCTCCCCTGGCACAGCTTGAGGCCACTTCCTCTTGTCCTATTGCTGGTCATTGGGGAGAAGAGACCAGCCCCCGCCTCTCTACACCCTCCTTTCAGGTAGCTGTGAACAACAACAAGGTCTACCTTCAGCCTCTCTACAGCCAGTCTGTCCTTCAACACCTCCAGGGATGAAGACTCCACCACCACCCTGGGCAGTCCATTACACGCTTCCTTTCTTGGAGGAAGGGCTTCCTAAGATCCAACCGAACCCTCTCTTCTAAGCTTCAGACCCTGCCCTCTTTCAGCCAGGATGTTATTGGCCTTTTGTGCCACCTGGGCATCCTGGCTGTCACTCAGTATTGCCAGGCCTCCCTCCAGGCACTCAACCCTCAGTCTGTAGCTGCAGGGGGTTACTGTGGCCAAAATGTAGGACCCGTTGCTACACTTCAGTGGGGAAAAACATCTAAACCAGAGATTTATTGTGAAAGGTTCCCTTTCTGTTAGCCCTCAGAGCAAACAGAGATGCAGGGCTTCTCTCTCAACAAGCATCTTGCACACAGTGAGTAAAAACAAAAAAAAAAAATCTTCAGTAAAAAAACTCTCCTATTGGGAACTGCATCCAGAATAAATAACCTCAAAACATGTCTTCCAGTTTAATTGCTTCTCTCCTTCAAGACAGTGATTGAAAATGGAGCTCTATCTCTGAGCTCTCCGAGGGAGGGTAGGCTGGTTGGGGGGTTCCTACACACAGCCATAAGCAGTTATTCTGAGTCACGTAGCACAAGCCTTCCCACTCTCAGCTGCACCAACACTGACATCCGAACCAGACTGAGACAGTTTGATATATAGAAAGGAAAAAAAACCCTCCCGCAGCACCTCTCTAAAGTAAGTCTTACATTTTTAAGGGTTCATTTTATTCTCATCTGAATTACTACTTTCACATGAAGAACACCACAGAGTTATTTTTCTCCCCCCACAGATGCCAAAAGATAGGAGATGAGAGTCAGCTTAGAAACAGAGAAGTGCATACATAGACTGAAAAAAATACTCCAAACCAATAAAACAGCTTCAAATATTTTAAAAGTACCATCCTGTGAGGGAACAGTATCCAGCTTCCCCTCTGGAAAGCAGAAATTAAAGCCTCAATTTCATAGTTATTGATAAAGCCAAGTGGATTTAAACTTTAAGACAAACCAAACCAGCCTGCTGAAGACAGGCAACCACGAGCACGTTGGACCAAGGTTGCTTTCCAAGAGACGGTCTCCCCCTGGGTAATTCACACCGGGGGGGCTGTGGAGTCTCCATCTGTGGAGGTGTTGTAAAGCTCGCCTGGACTGTTCCTATGTGACCGGATCTAGGGGATCCTGCTGTGTTGGGGGGGTTGGACTGGATGATTTTTCAAGGTCCCTTCTAATCCCTAATGTTCTGTGATTCTGTGATACCAGAATCACGTTCTTGTGTCAGAACACCCACAAAGAGGAGAAAAATGGGGAAATTCAGTGATCCACTGAAATACTTGTATTAAAAATCCCTTTCATTTTACAAATCCCTGTTTGCTGAAGCATTAACTTACAGGGTTAGTTTTTTAATTATTATTTCCCAAGAACATTTCAGTGATGATCACAGACTGGCCAAGGTTGAAAGGGACCTTAAAGATCATCCAGTCCAAACTCCCATGCACAGGGACACCTTCACTATAGCAAGTTACTCAGGGCCACAGACCTGCCCTTCAACACTGCCAGCCACAAGGCAGCCACAACTACCTTGGGCAACCTGGTCCAACGTCTTGGCACACTCACAGCAAAGGATTTGTTCCTTATGTCCAACCTCAATTTCCCCTCTTCCAGTATGGAACCCTTTGCCCTTGTCCTCTTGCTACCACCCCTGTCAAAAGCCCTCCCCCAGTTTTCTTGGAGCCCTCCTCTTTCAGAGATCAGAAAACTGCTCAAAGATCACCTGGGAGCCTCCTCTTCTCCAAGCTGAACAAACCCACCTTGCTCAGCCTGTCCTCAGAGAGGAGGTCTCTTCCAATCTGAATAATTCTATTATAAATGGCATCACATTCTAAGTTAATTCATGGCTTTTGATCAGGTAACAAACACACTGCTCATTACAGTCAGTCAGAATTCTTGATAACTGCTGAAAAATCAGCTCCTGAATCACCTTTTATTCAGGTCAGACAGCACAGAGATAGGCAAAGAAATACATACACATCTACAGGCACAACATAGCGATACCCAGAGAGAACAAATAGCTATTTTTAACTCCAAAACAAAGCTGTGAGAACAGCACTGCAGTAGGGCTCCTGTCCCTCCCT
>VXBP01005806.1:29888-149619 GCA_013400115.1 Rhinopomastus cyanomelas
AGTGGGCAGTCAACTTCTCCAACTTCAGCAAAAGGGAAGGGCAGCTCCACTTCCATTTAGAGCCCCATTGAAACACATCCCTCCATGCAAAATACATCCAGCAAATTCAATCTCCAGCGCTGGCTGCAGCAAACAAGGCCCTCGCGCGGGCTCGGCTGCCCTTCACAAAGCAGCTTTGTTGGAGGCTTGGTCGAGCCAGAGCTCCTTTTGAATCGCCAAACAATACCTCGCAAAAGTGACACGTCCTCCTGTGGGAAAGTTCCCAACGCACAAGACACAATGCGCTTTCTCATGAGGACACAAAACAAAGCCCCTCCACAAGGAAGTCGAAGGGGGTACAATGCCTGCTCGGCACACACCCGGTTAGCACTGAAACACACCAACACTGCGAGGAGCAGCGCGTGGACTGAAGAGGGGAAAAAGTCAGCAGAATCAGATCAAGATGAATTAGCAGCTCTCACAATAACTTGCACGAGCACTAAGGCTTTTAAAAAGCCTGTAAATGTCTTTGAAAGTAGTGGAAATGAGGACACAAGAAGTGGTTTTACACAACCTTAGATAACCTCCATTGGAATCAGGATAAATCAAATTAAACATCTTCAGAGAATGTATTTAAACCATGGGGGGCGGTTCACAGTGCAAAGTGGCCTCAAGTTGTGCTAGGGGAGGTTTCAATTAGATCTCAGGTGAAGAAATTCTTTGCTGAGAGAGTGGTTGGGAACTGGAACAGGCTGCCCAAGGAGGTGGTAGAGTCCTCATCCCTGGAAGGGTTTAAAATCCGAGTAGCTAGAGCACTTGAGGCCATGGTCTAGGGCTTAGGGAGCTGTTGGGCTGAGGGCTGGACTTGCTGATCCTGGAGGTTCTTTCCAGCCAGGATGATTCTGTATTTTCCATGAGTAACCTCATAACCCACAGAGCACTCTATCTTCCTGCTAAAGAAAAACATCATTTGGGGAAAATGCTCATGTACAATTTACCCTGAACACTGTGTCCAGTTCTGATGTCCCCAACACAAGGACACAGAGTTGTTGGAGTGAGGACAGAGGAGGCCACAAAGATTATCCAAGAGCTGCAGCACTTTTGCTGTGACTGCTCTGAGGACACGCTGAGAGCTGGGGTTGTTCAGCCTAGGAAAGAGAAGGCTCCAGGGTGACCTTAGAGCTGCCTTCCAGTACCTGAAGGGAAATCCCAGCAAGGCTGTAGAGGGACTTTCCCCAAGGAGATCTAGCGATAGGACAAAGGGAGATGGTCTGAAACTGAAGCAGAGCAGGTTCAGAGTAGATGTCAAGAAGAAGTTCTTCAGTGCCAGGGTAGAAAGACTCTGGAAGCGATTGCCCTGAGAGGCTGCGGATGTCCCCTCCATGGAGGTGTTCAAGGCCAGGCTGGACACAGCCTTCAGCGACCAAGTCTGGTTGAGAGGCATCGCTGCCCGTGGGATGGAGTAGATGAACTCTGATGTCCCTTACAACCTGAGCCTGTCTGGGATTCTCTGGTTACATCCCCAGCTTTTCAGCACAGGAGTGACCACAAGGTTGTCAAACACAGAATGCGGCTCACAGGAACAAGCCCAGCCTGAACCCAACGCACACACTTGTGCAGCCACAGCAGGGCACAAATCAAAAGCAAACTCTACCAAAGAGTTAATTATCAAGTTGGAAATTACATAGAGCTTACCAGTGTTACAGTTAAATCCTCCCTTTTCCAATCAGCTGGTTCAGATTGGCTCTGATACCCACAGCCAACCATTTCTGACACGATGATAAAGAAGCAAGTGTTTAGGACAAGGCTTCCAACCGGCTATTCCTGCCCTACAGGTGAAGGTTCCCTGACGACACCAAGACCAGGTGACCTTGAGACACAGGACCCGAAGACCACGCTAACTACATAATCCAGCCAAAAAACAGGCATCAGCTGCCACAGACCTTCACCTTTCAGGGCTCCTGAGAACCAGTTCTCAGCATTGTACTGCTGTTGGCAACAGAGGAACAGAATCACATGAGACTGGAAAAGCCCTGCGAGCTCATTCAGCTCAGCCCAGAACCTAACATCACCACGGTGGCCACACCAGGGCACTAAGGGCCACAGCCGGGCAGCTCTTCAACACCTGCAGAGATGAGGACTCCACCACTGCCCCAGACAATCCAGTCCACGCTCTGTGCACCCTTTCCTAACAACTCTTCCTAGGCCCTGCCCTCTCGTCCTGTCACTGTTTGCCTGGGAGAAGAGCTTGACCCCCACCTGACTAGAAGAGGAGTTACCTTTTGTGGTGGGTTCAGGACCACAATTTGAGATAAAAGAAAGGAAAGTAAAGCAGTGAGGTCTCGATGACATCTTGGATAAATTTGCCAGACAATGGATAGCTTAGGGAAACTGCAGAAAGGTTTATTAACTCTATAACTATATACAGAATGGGAGAAAAGGTTACACAAGTCAGTGCATACAAACTAGAAACTGTCATAAATGCCATCACACAATCTGAGAAAAATACAGTGGAAGGTCACCATAGTTTGCGCCTTGGTTCTTCTTTCAGTTTAGAGACCTGGGAAAGAGAGCATGTCAGTCCGGGATGGCCGGACTTTGTCAGCGCCCACACCTGCATCCCTCGGTGCAGCAGCAAACAAAGAACCCAGTCTCTGTCTTTCGGATCCAAGGTTTAAGGATTCTCAAGTCCTTCTACTTTCTTCAGCCAAGCACAAGGAGCTCTCCCCCAAAACTTCAGGGCTGCCAGTCTTTTCTCAGCGGCAGAAATGACAAACAGCCTCTCTTCCTGCTGATCAGTCTCTCCAAAATGGCAGCAGCATAGTCGCGTGGCGTCGGCCACGTGTGGGATCCATGATGGAGACCAACCGCATGGCTGCGTTGGCAGGGCCGCACTCCCCCACACTCCACATGTGGCCAAGAGGGTCTTCCAAAGATCCTCTCCTCTCCTTCTCCTGACTCAGCTACCAGAGGAAGAGGAGTACCCCAGTTCACCGCGATGCTGAAGGGTGCTCTGTAGGGGGTTTGTGATGGCGAATCTGCACCAGTCTTGCTTCTCCAATCCACGGCTGCAGTGCGGGGGCCACTTTGGGTCTGGAGCGCAGAGGCATCCGCGGCTTCTCCGGTCTGCAGCAAGTCGCAGCTGGGGTTGCTTCCGGACCATGCGGTGGCAGGTGCGCGCTGGCCGTGGGGTCAGGCCGGGGCTGCGGCTGGTTCGGAAGCCGCAGTCCTCTCGAAGCCACGGTCCCCACTCCCCCACCGCCCCGGGAACGGGCAGGGGGGGTGTGCACTCCCTTCAGGGCCACAGCCCCCAAAGGGCGAACAAAGGGCGTGCTTCAGTTTTTATAGGCTGACCTAGCCAGGCCCTTCCAGGGCAGGTCCCAGGACAGACCCTTCCAGGGAAGGTTCCTGGGACAGTGTAACCTCAGGGCAGGTCCCTCAGGACAGACCTTTCCAGGGAAGGTTCTAGGACAGCGTCACCTCCTCCAGGACAGGTAACTGAGGGAAGGGTTCCTCTTGAAAGTAACACAACTTTTCGTTCTTCATGAAAGCACAACCTCCGCACATCTGAAAATTCTGGTAATTTTCAAACTGCAACACCTTTCCCTTTAAACACCAGCTCCTACAAGATGGTATGTTAACACACTGACAGTCAAAGTATCTGAAAGCAAAACTGAAGCACCAAACTATTTTTGTTTTCCAAGCAAAAGAAATCCCAGTTAAGCCAGTAATTACAGATACACCAGATGACCGCTGTAAAGACATACAATAAGCCTGAGTTCAAAGGCTAAATTTTTATGGTAGAATCACAGGTAAAAGCCTTATCTTGAAAATAATACCAATAGATAATTAAATACTGCAACCCAATATGAAAACAGACAGCCTCATGTTTATGTGCTGTCACTGCAGCACGAAGCAAGTGTTCGCTCTGGCTTACCTGAGACCACACACAACAATGGTTAGAGATTACAGATATAAAAATAACAAGCTGGAATGTCATTTGGGAAAAGCCCAGGTACATTGACAACTAACCATTGGTCCTCTCAAGTGCTCCAGAAGGGAGTTTCTGCTCAGCAGCAGCATCCTGTTTAGATTGGGGCATAAAGTGATGTGGACGCATCAAACCAAGCCCTTCTGTACAAATCTCCCCTTTCTTTAAAGATTCACACACAGAGAACGTTAGGGATTGGAAGGGACCTTGAAAGATCACCCAGTCCAATCCCCCTGTCACAGCAGGATCACCTAGACCAAGTCACACAGGAACACATCCAGGCAGGTTTTAAACATCTCCAGAGAAGGAAACTCCACAACCCCACTGGGAAGCCTGTTACAGTGCTCCGTCACCCTCACTGTCAAGATGTTCCTTCACATATTTATATGGAACCTCCTATGTTCCAGCTCACACCCATTGCCCCTTGTCCTATCACTAGATGACATTGAGAAGAGCCTGACTCCATCCTCCTGACACCCACCCTTCACGTATTTATAGACATTAATGAGGTCACCCCTCAGTCTCCTCTTCTCCAAACTGATTCGATGCTGTTACCTCTCTGCTGCTCACTGCTACTGCACTTAACTGCCACAACATCCCACATCCCCAGTTTCCAGAAGAAAACCTGAGGCATCCAATATATCGAAGGCAGAGGCAGAAAAAAATGTCCTGCTGCAGACGTCAGCACATGGCATGGAAACAGTGACCCAGCAGGCAATGAGGTGATTACTCACACGCCATGCCATGGGAATGACTTGTTGGGATAAAGACAGAGATTAGGGCACAGGTTCTCTTGGTTGAATACAAAAGCAGCCCTATTTTTCAGAATCACAGAATTACTGAGGCTGAAGAAGCCCTGAGATCATCCAGCCCAGGCCAGCATCTAACATCATCACAATCAGACATGGGCACTAAGGGCCACAGCCAGGCTGCCCTTCAACACCTCCAGAGATGGGGACTCCACTACTACCCTGCGCAGTCCAATCCAGGCTCTAAGCACCCTTTCCAGGAAGAAAGGCTTCTTAACATCCAACCTAACCGTCTCCTGGCAGCTCCAGGTCCTGCCCTCTTGTCCTGGTGTTGGTTACCTGGGAAAATGAGTCTGACCCCCATCTGACCATAGCCTCCCTTCAGGGAGTTGGAGAGAGGGAGAGGGGTCCCCCTGAGTTTCCTCTTCTCTAGCCTAAACACCCCAGCTCCCTCAGCCTCTCCTCATCAGATTTTCCCTCCAGGCCTTTCCCCAGCCTCATTATTCCTTTAGACCCACTCCAGCCCCTCAATGTCCTGCTTGAAATGAGGGGCCCAGCACTTCCCCCCAGGACTTCAGGGGTGCCCTCCCCAGTGCCCAGTACACAGGGAGAATGACATCCTTAGTCCTGCTGGCCACACTATTGCTGATCCAAGCCAGGATGCCATTGGCCTTCCAGGTCACTTGGGCACCCTGCTGGCTCCTGTTCATTCAGGTGTCACCCAGTGCTACCAGGTCCCTCTCTGCCAGGCCACTCTCCAGCCAGCCAAGGCTGCACAAGTGTAAGACTTCACGCTTTCTACGACAGACTGTAACACTGTAAGGATGCAACATAAAGCTCTGACAGCTCCTATTAGAGTAGGTTTGGAGAAGGAAAAAAAAAAAACCAGATCCCTCTTACTCACAGCTTCAGGGCACAAACCAACCCATTTGTAATTTATGAACATGTCGAAGTCAGATTCCCCAAAGCAGCTAAATTAACTTCCTAGTTCATGTCTTCAAAGAGAACACGAATAGTTTAATAAAGCAATTAAAGAGGAAAGCTCTGTTACACAACAGGACACAGGCTTCTTGGAATTTCTGAGCTTCTTTAGTCAAGGTGTTGAGTAAAGTTGAGGAACGTTGAGCTCTAATTCACACCAAGCTAACAGCACCGAGATACTGAGGTATAAACCAAGAAGAAACTGACCAATCACCCGGTTACATCAGAAAAGCCCCTGAAACACCAGTTTAGTCTGAAATTACAGAGGCTTTTGCAAAGTCCTGTTTATTTCCTCGAACAGGGTGTAGCTAGCAGCTGTCAGAGCTGTACAGATACTGACTGGCCATGCTGCTGTTGCTGCCCTGAGCCCACTCTGCACCGTGACAAACCTGAGCCAATGTCAAACGCCTGTTTACCTCGTCATGATTCCTGACACACGGAGTCCCGCTGCGCTTGCTAACACAGATGTGTGACCAACACACTTCTCCTCTAATTTCCTGAAGATGATAAACGTGTTTTCCTCTTTACAACTGTAAAGACAGCCCTTGATTTCGCAGAAGCCATAAGTACGTGACCGTCTCTGCAAGACAGCGCAGCAAGTAAAATGTGAGAGGCGATAGAGTTGCTGCAAGGGAGAAACTGAAACCAAGGGCTTGCATGTCTCTGTACAAGCTTTTCATTTTTAGTTTACTGAACAACAGGAAAATTACAGGCATCGACCTGTTTGTTCCGTGTTTCAATACTGTTGTAAAATAAAACTGAATTCCAGAGCTCAGGACTAACATCAGAAATCTCAACTCAACATCACCAACCGAGATCTTGGATGCAACCACCAGCTTCAAGTATTTCCAGTGCTAACAACACAGAGTAACAGAAGGGTTGAAGCTGGAAAAGTCCTCTGAGGTCATCCAGCCCAGGACCTAATATCACCATAGCAGCCACACCAGGGCACTAAAGGCCACAGCCAGGCTGGCCTTCTACACCTCCAAGGATCTGTGATGGGGACTCCACAGGGAATTGCACAGAGGGACAAGGTACCCCCTGAGTCTCCTCTTCTCTAGGATAAACACCCCCAGCTTCCTCAGCAGACTTTCCCTCCAATCCCTTTCCCAGCCTCGTTGGATCCACTCCAGCCCCTCAATCTCTTTCTTGAAATGAGGGGCCCACAACTGCCCCTAGGACTCCAGGAGAGACCCATCCAGTGCCCAGTATAGGGGGAGAAAGACATCCCTAGTCCTGCTGGCCACACTATTGCTGAACCAAGCCAAGATGCCATTTGCCTTCCAGGCCTCCTCAGCACCCTGCTGGCTCCTGTCCAACCACTTGCCACCCAGTCCTGCCAGGTCCTTCTCTGCCAGGCTGCTCNTCCTCAGCAGACTTTCCCTCCAATCCCTTTCCCAGCCTCGTTGGATCCACTCCAGCCCCTCAATCTCTTTCTTGAAATGAGGGGCCCACAACTGCCCCTAGGACTCCAGGAGAGACCCATCCAGTGCCCAGTATAGGGGGAGAAAGACATCCCTAGTCCTGCTGGCCACACTATTTCTGAACCAAGCCAAGATGCCATTTGCCTTCCAGGCCTCCTCAGCACCCTGCTGGCTCCTGTCCAACCACTTGCCACCCAGTCCTGCCAGGTCCTTCTCTGCCAGGCTGCTCTCCAGCCACTCATCCCCAAGGCTGCAGCTGCAGGGGGTTTTTGTGGCCAAAGCGTAGGCCCCTGCCCTTGGTCCCGTTAAACTTCATCCCGTTGCCCTCTGCCAATTGATCCAGCCTGTCCAGATCTCTCCACCGTCTCTTCCTCCCCTCCAGCAGTTCAACAGTCTCTCCCAACTTGGTTTCATCTGCAAATTCACCGAAGGTAGACTCAAACCCCTCATTCAGACCATCAGTAAAGGTGCTGAACAGAAGCAGGCCCAGCACTGATCCCTGGGGGACACCACTAGCCATGGGACACACATTCCAGTGAGGTTTCTCCACAAATTTCATCTTACTTGTGGGTTATTTCGGCCAGTGTCAGCTCCCTGAATTTAAGCTGGGTTTTTTTCCTGTGGCAACTGCCACAGCAGGTTTCCAGTCTGCTGATTCGGGAAGTTTTAAAGTTTTAAGGCAGCCCTGGTGTTCCCAATACAGCTCTCTGCTCCATGCCCTTCACACAGGCTTGATCCCTGCACTCGGGACGATTTCTTTATTGCTTCGTTTCTTACTCCATGTCTCGGAGTTTGTTTCCTTTATTTCTTTGTGTTACCCATTCTAGACTGGTGAAGACAGGATAAAGTTCACACGGCACGGCTCACAGCACCAGGCAAGTGTTCTCTCCCCAGCCCAGCCTGGCAGCCCTCCTACCTGACCAACTTGTTTCTGAGCATCTGCCAGTGTCACTCCTGCTGAACACCCCAACCATCCTTTGATAACCATCTCCCAAGGCTGGAAGCTGCCCGAAGGCTCCCCTGCCTGGGATTCACAGCCCTACCAGTGCAAGCGACCTGGCTCTGAGCTAGCGGAGCGTCCTTCCCCATGAGACAGCCTTCAGCCTCCTCCACCTTTCGCAAGGCACTGGAGGGCCCTACCCAGCACTGGAGTCAAACAAACATTTGAAAAAAGGTCAAACAAGGACAGAGAAGCAATTTTAGCACCACAAGAAAAAAGCCCACAGACCCCACGTTCCAGAGGCAGCTTTCTGTAAAAGAAGAAATGAAATTTCTGAAGGAGAATAAAGCACACTGAACACAACACCCATGCAGCCAGGCTCCTTTTTCCGTGGCAGTTCTGACTTTCTCGCACATATTCCGTGAGCCCAAGGATAAAAATACCGAGACCACAGTGACGTATCTGTAGGAGGAGGAAGGACCTCTGGGTGTCCGACCGAAAAGTCAAGGTTTCCTCTCTTTGCTCCCAGTTGGAAAAAAGTCACCAGGCAAACAACTGCCTGCCAAAACCATCAGCGGTACCAACTCCTGCCTTCAGAAACGGAGCACAGGGGCCACTCAGAGAGCAGGGAAAGCTTCTAGAAAATAGGGCAGACGGCGTTACAACTCGGAGCAGAGGACCTCCTTGTATCATCAGGTACCGAAGAGCGGCTTGACGCGAGGATCAGCGCAAAGCTTATTAGTCTTTAGGCAGTTGGCAGCAGCAACCACTGCAGCAGCCCCTCGGGAGCAGGAGGAACGCGCTCAGTTCAGCCGTGTTTCAGGTCACGTTAAGTCAGAAATGTTTTCCGAACACACTCCAGCCCCCCCAGTTTAACCTTCTGGAGCCTCTCCAGGCGCGAGTCGCGCTTACAAACAGTCCCCCGTCCTGCTCTCCTCCGACAAAGAGGAGCTCTGGCAGCCCGGGTATCTCTAACATCCCTGCCCGGTGCCATTGTGCAAGGATTCCAGCCGCCTGTGGAGAAAAGGGCTGCCAAGGGCGAGCGCTGCCCTCGGCGCCCACACTGGGAAGCGGCGCTGCCAGCTCCAGCCAGCCCCGGACAAGCTGGGGGATCGGCTTCAAAGCCAGCGGGTTAACAACAGCAGCCACAAAATCCCACCCAGAGCTGGAAGGTTCACACTCCCAGTCTATCCCTTCCCTTTTACCGGAAGGAACCTTCCAAACCCGGCTGGCGGTTCGCTCGCTCGCTCCCTCCTCCGCAACGAGGGAGCGGGAGAGAAGTTGTTGGCGGTACCGCGCTCCCCCCACGCCCGGGAGCCGCCGCCGCCAGCGGATTTGGGGCTGGGGGCGGCAGTCTGCTGCGGATAGAGTGGACGGGAGGTAGAGGGGGAGGGATTGAGCCCTCCCGAGGAGCGGGGCCGAGGGGGTCTCTGCGGGGCTCCCGCCCGGGGCAGGGGTGGGGAGCGGAGCGGTGCGACGTAGTGGTGTGGGGGTGCCGTGAGGGGTCGCGAGGGCCTCCCGGGTCGCGGTGCTGCCTACCTGGGGGCTCCTCTCGGCCGGGTTCTTCATGACCGCCTGGCGGAAGCTGTTATCCACGTAGGACGCCATCGCGCCCTCCTGCCTCCCGCCTGCCCGGGCTCAGCCGCCGTCTGCCCGGGGAAGGAGGCGGGGTAGGAGAAGAAGGAGGAGGCGGAGGCGGAGGGAGGCCCGACCGCGGCCTGGCGCTGGGCGAGGGGGCGGCGCGGCGGCCCCCGCGGGCTCAGCAGCGCCGCCCGCAGTGGGAGGCGGCGGCAGCGGCCGATCCCCGCCGGGAGCGGCGGCAGTCACCAGCGCTCAGCGCTGCCTCTCGGAGCGGCTCTGGGCCTCCTGCAGGACCATCCCACCGCATCCCCTCCGCACCGCTGCCGCCTCTCTTCTGCTGCTCTTCTTCTCCTTCTTCCTCCTCCTCCGCCTATCCGGGCTGGCGGGGGGCTCCACGCCCGCCCCAGCCGCTGGGAAGTTGCTGGCTCCCGGCGGCGGGGCGGGGGGGGGGGGGGGGAGGCGGAGCGGCGGGGGGCGGGACGACGCGAGGGCGGCTCTCCGCGCCGCCGCCCCCTCCTCGACACCAGGGTCTTCCTCCGCCGCCTGCGGGCTGCGGTCCCCATCGGGTGTAACCCCGCAAAAGCGAAGGGTCTGGGCTGCAGCGACCCGCGCAGCTGTCGGTGATGACAGGCTGGTCGTGAGAAGACTCAACCCGCTGGGTCGGGGGTCTCCCTGTGCTAGGGTGGCCACCTGTTGTCCCTCTTCTCAAGCCCGCCAGCCCCAATGTCGTTGCTGTGTCGGATAAGAAGGGGAGGGAATGGTGTGAAATCTTATTTAACACTTTTCGGGGGGTTATTTAGCGGTTTTCTCGTGTTTTTAAGGAATAAAGGTCTTGCAACATGGCTGGTTGGCTTTGCTGACCCAGATACCCAGTGTGTCCCAACCACAGCCGGACAAACCACAGCATCACAGACCAAGACAGTCTGGGAGGAACCTCCGAGCTCATCTACTCCATCCCCTGCCGTGGGCAGTGATGCCTCTCAACGAGGCTTGGTTGGTCAAGGCCTCATCCAACCTGGTTTGGAACACCTCCAGGGACAGGGCAGCCACAGCCTCTCCGGGCAATTGGTTCCAGAGTCTCTCCACCCTGGCACCGAAGAACTTCGTCCTAACATCTAGTCTGAACCTCCTCTCCTTGAGTTTCAAGCCATCTCCCCTTGTCCTATCGCTGGATCCCCTTGGGAAAACTCCCTCCGCAGCCTTCCTGGGGCTCCCTTTCACAGAGCAGAAGGCAGCTCTAAGGTCCCTGTGGAGTCTTCTCTTTCCTAGGCTGAAGAACCCCAGCTCTCTCAGCCTCTCTTCAAGATTCTTATGCTTTTATGTGGCTACATGGCTCTAAAACAGGCTGTTTTTTCAGAACGCCAGTCTAATAAACCTGAATTTCTAGATACATCTCCCCAACAAGGATGACTGTTTGGGCTAACCCCACTCATATGTGACAGCAAAATATTTCTGCAGCAAACACCAATAATTCTGGGCAGACCATGAGGAAAGACTGGGGAGGGCTCCACATCCTGACGATATCTAACGGATCGCAGTCCGTATGGAGAGGTATTTATACGTTTTTTAACAGGCTGCAAACGCAATGTCCTTTGCCCTAATAATAACAGCTTCGCATCCGCCTCGCGTTCGCCATTCTGAGGGTATAATTTCTTCAAATTAATCAAGCCTGCAGCTATCAGAAAGTGCCAGCTTCACTGAAGCTCCGCTATCCAACCACTGGTGTGCTACCATTCCCTTTCTTCCAGGGGCATGGGTATAGGGTGAGTGCTGCAGGAATGTGAGGAATGCTCTCCTGGGCTCTGCCTCTCAGTCACGTCAGGGCAACCCTCCTGCTACAGCCGAGCTTGCCTGACTTCTTCCTATCTCCACATCAAAACAGAGCTACCCACGCTGTTTTAATATGCAATTACCTTTCATTTCAGACCTATTAGCTGTAACAGCATCAAGTGTTTCGCTGTGATTAATTTTTTGTTACTCTATCTGGTAGCACAATACCTGTGATTCACAGGAGGAAAAGTCCTCTCCTACGAGGACAGGCTGAGGCAGCTGGAGTTGTTCAGCCTGGATAGGAGAAAGTGTCCTTGTAATGACCTTCCAGTCCCTTCAAAGGGACTGTCAGAAGGCTGGGGAAGACTGTTCCCAAGGGCAGGGAACGATAGGATGAGGGGTCATGGTTTGAAGCTGGAAAAGGGCAGAGTGAGGTCAGACAGCGGGAAAAAGCTCTTGAATCTGAGGGTGGCGAATCTCTGGAACAGTCTGCCCAGAGAGGTGGTGAAGGCCTCATCCCTGGAGTCATTCGAGGTCAGGCTGGCTGAGGCTCTGGGCAACCTGTTCTGGTGAGTGATGGCCCTGCTTGTTGCAGGGAGGTTGGACTAGATGTCCTTTGGAGGTCCCTTCCAACCTTATGACTCTATGATTGCAGCCAGTGGGACTCTGAGCCATGTAACAAATCTTGAAGGCTGTAGATTGAAGGCCCAGCACACACTGCATGAAGTGTTAGAAATGGGAAGAAAGCTAGGAACTATGCATAACCACGCTCATATTTAAGGATGTGTCACATCAACACCATTTCAGTGTCTGTAAACAGCATATTTGTACAATGCAGACCCTCCTCCCTGGGAACAAGGGACAGGACAAGAGGAAATGGCTTCAACCCTTGGAACAGGCTGCCCAGAGAGAGGGTTGAATGGCCATCCCTGGATGTGTTTCATAGTCATGGAGATCTGGAGCTCAGAGACAGGGTTTAGTGGTGGGATGGGACAGTTGGGGTGAACTTAAAGGTCTCTTCCAACCTAAATGATTCTATGGTTCTGATTGTTTATATTTGCCATGGCAAATCAAAGTCTCCCCTTCACACAGTTCCTTTCTAGCTGATATTAGAACCATTCTTACATCCCTGCTCTCGCAGACGGAGTTGGAATAGAAGTTCTTTCAGGGTCCCTTCCAACCCCTAACACAGTCTGTGATTTGAAGAGGAAAAAACCTGAGATGATCACCAAGGTACAGAGTAAGGACAGGAATTAGCAGAGAAAACATCAGTTTCTCACTGGAAACCCCTGTTTCTGGTTCAAAATATGATTTACAGCATCAAATTATTCAGTGACTTTCACATCCTCTCCATCTCTTTATTGTCTTCTCAGGTTTTGAACTCCAACAGTAAATCAGGATGGTTTAGACTGAACACGTAGCCCAGGACCCACGCTGCGCTTGCTTTTCATTTATTCCTCATTATCCAGCCTGACATACCCTCCGTGACGGGGAAGAACGGTTCGCACTGGTCATGTTATTACTTCACATGAGTTTCCTACCCCATATCACACTGGGAAGCGAAGAGTTAAGCAGCCACCATACACACAGGGCTGGAATTTCAGCAGTATGAAAAGGCTGCAACTCCAAATATGACAGCTCAGCAGAATATCCTCCCAGATAGCTGCAACTGAGCGCTCTGCTATAGTATTTTTTAAGTATTTTGCCTTTGAAAGGGAGAGGTTTTGCCTCCCTGAGTATCCCTGCTTCTTTTAATGGCTCAGTTGAAACACTCAGGTCAGACCAAGAGGCCAAGGTACAGAAATCAGCATTTCGGTGACGAATTCTCTGTGCATTTGCTAACCCCAGTTTTTAAGAAGATGCTCACGCTTGGAAAGGCTGGCACTCGGCTTAGCCACAGGGCTTTTAACTCATGACACCGTTTATCAGTCACCCACAGTTAAATGCTTGGTTTGCTCAGGATAGGCCCCCGCCAGGCAAGGAGAGCCCTGCCTCTGGGCAGTGCAGTAAATTATATACAGGCAGTTGGATATAAACCCACGGACGGCATTTTATTACCTTTCTTTGGGTGAAGACTTTTTCATTTATCCTCTGGAGATGGCACAGCAGTGGACTCATAGAATCACAGAATCATCCTGGCTGGAAAGGACCTCCAGGATCATCAAGTCCAGCCCTCATCACAACAGCTCCCTAACCCCCAGACCATGGCCTCAAGTGCTCTAGCTACTCAACTTTTGAAAACCTCCAGGGATGGGGACGCCAGCACCTTCTTGGGCAGCCTGTTCCAGAGCCCAACCACTCTCTCAGCAAAGAACTTCTTCCTAAGATCCAGTCTAAACCTCCCCTGATGCAATGCCTCCATGAAGAATTTCTTCCTGATGTCCAGTCTAACCCTCCCCTGTTGAAGGTTGAACCCTTCCCTCTGCTTCTGTCACCAGCACCAACATCTCTACAGTGCCCTTTCAGACAGCTGTAGAGAGCAATGAGGTCTCCCCTCAGCCTCCTCTTCCTCAAATCAAACAGCCCCAACTCTCTCAATCTCTTCTCATCAGATTGATTCCCCAGACCCCTCCCCAGCTTCGTTGCCCTCCTCTGCACCCGCTCTAGCACCTCGATGTCTCTCTTATACTGAGGTGCCCAACACCAGGCCCAGTACTCAAGGTGCCGCCTCCCCAGTGCTGAATACAGGGGGACAGTCACCTCCCCACTCCTGCTGGACACACAGTCTCTGATCCAGGCCAGGATGCCACTCTAATGAAATTGAAAAGGTTATCGAGGAGAACCTGGCCTGTGCCACAAGACAAAATTTCTCCATTGTTTTTTGTTTCCTAAACGAAAATGAGAAGTAGTTCTTCTTTCTAGGCTGCTTTCCATCCATTTCTTCACAATTTGCCACTATTTGCATGGCTGCATTTGGGAATATTTATCATCTGACTCCTGCTGGAGCTGCAAATCTATGCACATCGGCTCTAACGAGAGAGCTTCCTGCTAGCTGCAGCAGCTTTGGAACCAGCAGGAACCAAGTGCCCAAGTACTGACATGATCTTGAGCAAGGAACTCGCAGCCCACACAGTGTTCCCTGCTGCTGAAGGTGCCCAGACCAAAGGAACTGAGTCTGGAAATCTTTTTGCCTGTATCCAGCCAAAGTGGATGCTGGCCCCCACCCTACTCACTGCATGAAGAGCACTGAGCAAACCAGCAGGAACTCTTGAGGTCAAGGCTGTCTTTCTGCAGTAAGCTCAGGTATGTCGACACGAGCTTCATTCATGATAGAGTGATGATGGGAGATGAATAAGTGGCTCCTATCCTGCTACCTCCACTGGGAACGGGAAGCTCAAGACTTCTCTTCAGCATCATACGCTGCGGCTTCTCCTCCTGTGAAGACAGGAACAAAACTATTGACTGGACTTCTTAGGTGAAATCCTCTGAGACATGAGGGGAGCACTGTAATGTGCTGCTACTCAGAACACTGAGGGCATTGTGAGGGATTTTAAGCAGAAAATTCACCTTAGCCACAGAAACACTTAAACAGCATCTTTGGTTGTTATCATGACATGTAGTGGAAGAGGTTGTTCCAGCAGGGCGGCACAGAACCACAGAATTTCTTTTGGCTGGAAAAGCCCTCCAAGTTCATCCAGCCCAGTCCAGGACCTAACTAACATCACTACAGCAGCCACACCAGGGCACTAAGTCCAGGGATGGAGACTCCATCACTGCCCTGGCCAGTCCAGCCCAGGCTCTGAGCACCCTTTCCATGAGAAAGGGCTTCCTAATGTCCAACATAATCCTCCCCTGGCAGCTTCAGGCCCTGCCCTCTCGTCCTGGCACTGGTTGCCTGGGATAAGAGCCTGACCCCCACCTGACTACAACCTTCTTTCGGGAAGCTGGAGACAGTCGTAAGACTCAGAATTATGGACAGGATTAGTCCTTATTCAAAGGTCACAGATCACAGAGTGTTAGAGAGGGACCTCAAAAGATCGTCCAGTCCAATCCCACCTGACACAGCAGGATCCTCTAGATCCAGTTGCACAGGAACATGTCCAGGCAGGTGTTAAACATCTCCAGAGAAGGAGACTTCACAACCCCCCTGGGCAGCCCCTTCCAGGGCTCTGTCACTTTCACTGGGAAGAAGCTCCTCCTCAGATTGATGAGGAACCTCCTCTGTTCCAGCTCACACCCAGTGCCCTTTGTCCTATCATTGGGTGCCCCTGAGCAGAGCCTGGCTCCATCTTCTTGACACCCACCCTTCACATTAATGGTGTCACCCCTCAGTCTCCGTTTTTCCAAGCTCAAGAGACCCAGCTTCCTCAGTCTGTCCTCATCAGAGAGACACTCCACTCACTTAATCATCCTTGTGGCTCTGCTCTGGACTCTCTCCAGCAGTTCTGTGTCCTTCTTGAAAAGGCTTTAACTCCTAAACATGAACAATTGCCAGCCAGATGATCATTAACACCTAGTGCTGCTGCTTTTCATGACACGCTGGAGGTTGAGGAAGTTATCGATCACACAGAGTGCTGAATAAAACATGCAAAGCTCTGTGAGGAAAAAACCAAAACACCACAGAGGGAGGAATTTCATTCCTGCAGAGAGACGAAATATTACGAGGAGAAAACTGTGCTGTTAGCGCTGTTAGCGAAACCTTTCACCCCAAAAGGGCTATTTTCAGTAGCAGGGTTCGGCAGCCATTACCCCATTTTCATTGCCTGCCATCAGCAGTGGGGTTGTTTTTAAGAGAGTTGACTTCATTATCTCTGATTGAAGTGTTTGGCTTCCGTCTGCATGAGCTGTTTCAAGAAATATGAATATATTTATAACTGCTGGCATCACCGCAGGGCATTATTCTACAGATTAACTTTACAGCTGGTAGCGTTTTTCTGAAATGAATTATTGATTAATTATTCCAGACCCTGCCTGTCCTCGCTCCAGCAGCCCCTGCTCCAAGCATTCCTTGGACAGAGTCCCTCAGCGCCGCATTCCCGTCAGCTTTCACCTCTTTACACTTGTCACCGTCTTGCACGGACCCTGCCTGTGCTGTGTCCCCGCTCGCTTTCACACGCTGGGCTGCGGCAGATTCCTTCCAGCGCGATACCGCCGGCGCTTATTGGAGCAGCATTCGCATCCGCATCGCTCCCTAACAACTCTTAGAAATTACTGCCTCGCTCCGAAATGAGTAGTCGGTGTGGATCGTATTGATGCGGTTCAGCCTCCTTGATCCTTCGGTTTAGAGTTGCTCAAAGCAGATGGGGCTGTGTGGGTGTGAGCTGCAGTGAAGGGTTCTGCACTGTGCATAGCATTTCACACCTAGAGCATGGTGTGACGAGGACTAGCTACCGATTTAAACGGATAGAATCAGCTTTAAGAGCAGTAAATGCTGCAACAGTTCATGTTTTTATTACTTAACAGTCATAGAATCATCAAGGTTGAAAAAGACTTTTAAGATCACCAAGTCCAGCTAGACCCTACAAACCCTCACCCAGCTCCTGAAACACCCTGTCTGTCCATTTGTTGAACCCCTCCAGGGATGGTGCCTCCACCGCCTCCCTGGGCAGCCTTTTCCAGTGATGCCACAATCCATCCGCTTATGTTCCATTTCTTTTCCTAGGGAGAACCCCAGGATGAAATGTTAAAACGAAATTCTACCTTATCTGAAGAAAATATTCCAGATTGATGAAGAGTGAGGTAAGCTCCTAGAGTGAGCTCAGCTTATTGTGGAACCATCCTGTGAGGGTAGAGAAAGGACAAAGGGAAAGGGTTCCAGACTTGAAGAGGGGAGATGGAGGTTGGACATGAGGAACCACTTCTTTGCGGTGAGGGTGCTGAGATGCTGGAACAGGTTGCCCAGGGCACTTGTAGCTGCCCCCGTGGCTCACAGTGTTGAAGGGCAGGTTGTCTGGGGCCCTGAGTAACCTGCTCTAGTGAAGGTGTCCTTGCCTGTGCAGGGAGGGTTGGAACTGGATGGATCTCTAAGGTCCTTTCCAACCCCAGCTATTCACAGAGTTACAGAATATCAGGGATTGGAAGGGATTTCGAAAGATCATCCAGTCCAATCCCCCTGCCACAGCAGGATCCCCTAGATCCAGTCGCACAAGAACGTGGCTAAGTGGGTTTTAAACATCTCCAGAGAAGGAGACTCCACAACCCCCCTTGGGCAGCCCCTTCCAGGTCTCCATCCATGAGTCTATGATTCTCTGATCCTGATTGTTCCAGAAAATTAATGACAATATATTACTCTGTTTGTAACTGCTTTGATAATATAAATTGATTAGAACAATACGATAATCTTGTGTGCACAGAGCTCCTTGCTGCACCTGTAGCCCATGAATACTCCCATGAGACAGATCAGAGCCAACAATAAACACCCTGTCGTGACTCGGCTGGGCTCACACTGGCTCCACGATCAATCACCGGGAATGCCAAGCCGTCTTTGAAAATGAAGACTTCCCACTCCTTTCTTTTTGCAAGGAACGCAATACAAACAGATCCCAATTTCCACTGGGACCTTCAGCTTCTGTACAAACACGCGGTGATAAATGCAAGCGCTAAGCTGGAGCGAGAAATCCTTGACTGCTACGAAAATAGAGACATGAAGGAACAGACAAAAATAAGCTGCTCGGCACCGACAGGCAGTCACCAACTGTGGGGTAGCAGTTGAAACCATCTCTTCCTCATGTTACCTGGATCTGTATTTAAAACACACAGCAATGGATTATCAGTGTCCCTTTATGTTTTGTGTTAGTTTTGCTCTTTGATTCCTTTATGAAGCAGATACTCACAATCCACTTCAATCACTGAGCCACTAGCTGTGATCATCACCATTTCCCTACTCCTGTAAGAACAGATGTGTGATGAGAATCACAGAACCATCAAGGTTGCAGAAGACCTCCAAGATCATCCAGTCCAACCATCACCCCAAGCCCATCCTGCCCACTAAACCCTGTTCCCCAGGGCCACAGCTACTCTGTTGTTGAACCCCTCCAGGAACGATGACTCCACTCCCTCCCTGAGCAGTCTGTTCCAACCCCTGACCACTCTGTCAGGGAAGAGATTTCTCCTGATGTCCAACCTAACCTTTCCCTGGCACCACTTGAGGCTGTTTCCCCTTGTCCTATTGCCGGTGACTTGGGAGAAGAGACCGACCGCCGCCTCTCCACTAGCACAGGGAAGTTGCTGATGCAGATCTGTAGCCAGCCAAGAATATCTGGTAAATGTGTTTTCTAAGAGAGGAACAGAAACTGCAGTGTGGGAAGCAATAGAATAGAAAGAGGTAGCTGAGGTGAGCGTTTTGTGGGAAAGCAAGTGACTCTTGGGGAGAAGCTCATGAACTCTGAAAGATTTTGTCAGGGGAAGCTCTTTGCTGGAAGTGTTCCCCTTTTCTGTGCTGTTAGCTACTTAAAAGACTGCTGACACGTGTTGGCGTCTGACTGGCAGGACACGAGTGCCGAGCCCTGCCACAACAAGCACACTCCTCTGCACCTTACTTCATTTTTGGGTTCCTTCCTTCAGCTTGAGCTACCTGGAATGGAGACAGCCCCGTGTACTTAGTCCCGGGGATAAGGAAGGCTTGAAATACTTCAGAAGTACCCTGCTGTAAATAAACCTAAGGGTGGGGATTGGCATCCACATGCTCTTGGTCATGAGCAATCAGCAGCCACGTGAGGAAGCTGGTTCTTCTGCTGGTGAGGAGCTACTGTGGATCATTCCTCCTGCTTCAGTGGATCCTCATAGCACAGTTGCAGGTCCTCAGATCTACATCCTTCAATGAGATCAACACAATCAGAGCTGCTTTAAACAAACCCTGCTGAGGATCCACTCCCTGTCTCTGAACCCCACCAGGGCTTCAGGGAATTCCCTCAGCGCTGGGGCAGAGGATGGGACCTGCCCCCTCTGGTTCTCGATAAAAACAACACACTGCTCGAAAACCTCCCTGACATCTACCCTGGGAAGGGGGCCTGACAAACAACAAACCATCCTGCCCCTGCCGGCCCACCAAGTTCTTCTCTCAGGTGAAGTGAGCTGTGGGACTTCATTCCATCCACGTGAACAGCTAACGATTTGGCCTCGAGCCTCTGCATTCCAGTTGCGTTCAGGTATGAAGTCAGATTCCTGCTGCTGTGGAGGAGAAGACTTGAAGACAAAATTTTATCTTTAGTTCATATGTCTGAGGGGTCCAAACATCACCTCAGTGCTTCAGCAGTGAGGAATTTCAGTGCAGCTCACCAGGAGCAGGTAGTGAGCACCTGCAGCCAATAAAGCCAAGCAGATCCTAGGATGCATCAAGTGCAGTGTGGCCAGCAGAGCAAGAGAGGGGATTCTCCTCCTTTACTCTGCTCTTGTGAGACCCCACTTGAAATTCTGCGGCCAGTTCTGATGTCCCCGAACACAGGAAGGACATGGAACTGTTGGAGTGAGGACAGAGGCCACAAAGGTGGTCCAAGGGCTGCAGCACCTTTGCTATGAAGACAGGCTGAGGGAGCTGGGGTTGTGCAGACTAAGGAAGAGAAAACTCCTGAGGACATTAGATCTGCCTTCTAGTACCTGAGGGAAACCTACAGAAAGGCTGCAGAAGGACTTCTCCCAGGGGATCCAGCAATAAGACAAAGGGAAATGGCTTTAAACTGAAGGAGAGGAGGATCACACTAGATCTTAGGAAGAAGTTCTCAGTGTAAAGGTGGAGAAACTCTGAAATCAATTGCCTGGAGAGGCTGTGGCTGCCCCCTCCCTGGAGGTGTTCAAGGCCAGGCTGGAGGAAGCCTTGAGCAACTAAATCTGGTTAAGAGGTGTCACTGCCCACGGCAAGGGATTGGAATAAATGAGCTCTGAGGTCCCTTTCAACCTGAGCTGGTCCCCTACCAGCCAGGCTCTGCTGGTTTATTAAGGACAAGCTCCTCACCATCTCACGGACCTGTTAACTGTTCCTCATGGGGCTAATGTGGCTGCTGTTCTCCAAGCTAACTTCACCTAGCTACTCGTGCAGGCCCTCAGGCTCATGTTGGTTACAAAGCCCCTGAGTTCTGATTATCAGACACCCTGCAAGGGCTGGCCAAGCCACACCTCACAGAGCAGTCTCAGTCCCAGCGGGTTACGCGTGCTAGTGGACACGTGAGCCTTCCACTGACTTGTCTGGGCAAGGTGAAGCATGCCAGCATGGTCCTGCCAGTAACTGCTCAGTGAGGACACAGAAGGTTCAAGACACCATCACAGCGACAGTTCATCCCACCCCCCTTACAAAGAGGAAATAGAATATTACAAGATCTTGCAGTGGAAGGGAGTCCATAGCTGAATTTCTGCCTTGACTGTAGGTGTGTCAAGGGTTAAAAACGCTGATGACAATATTAACCAATTACTTTAGCTAAAGTACTAATGAGCAGAGGTAAAAACAATACAGGGAGGGTTTGAAAAGGAATCACAGAACATTGGGAATTGCAAGGGACCTCAAAAGATTACATAGCCCAATCCCACCTGACACAGAAGGATCCCCTAGACCAAGTCGCACAGGAACATGACCAGGCAGCTATTAAATGTCTCCAGAGAAGGAGACTCCACAACCCCCCTGGGCAGCCCCTTCCAGGGCTCTGTCACTTTCACTGGCAAGAAGTTCCTTCTCAGACTGATGTGGAACTTCCTCTGTTCTAGCTGACACCCATTGCCCCTTGTCCTATCATTGGGTCCCCCTGAGCAGAGCCTGGCTTCATCCCCCTGACACCAGTCCTTTCCATATTTATCAACATTCATGGGGTCACCCCTCAGTCCCCTTTTTTCCAAGTTCAAGAGACCCAGCTCCCTCAGTCTTTCCTCAGCAGAGAGATGCTTCACTCCACATCTTTGTGGCTCTGCACTGGACTCTCTCCAGCAGCTCTGTTTCCTTCTGGAACTGAGGGGCCCAAATATATCCTTCCACAAGCCACTACCGTGTGTCTGTCCATGTTCTAAAGCACAAAGCAAACTGTGAGCACCCACTTCCCCAAAGCACCCTGAAAGAGATGGCCCTTTGGAGGGTGAAAAGCTCCCTATGAGTATTGAGCACCAACCAGTGGACAAGCCGGGGCACTGGAAGCAAAGCAAAATATCTCTAATAACATCCATCTGCATCTTGAGGACAAGAAAGAGACTGTACAACAGGCTCTCAATGATCAAGGCTTCCTCATGCAGCTCACCCTACTGTTTGGCAGCTGGTCAGCTCACACAGCCTACAGAGGGAACTGGCCCCAAAGGAAAAACTGCACATGAAGCAGGAGACTGCTTTTGTGAAGGGTGAGAAGAGAGAAAACTGATACCCTTGGATGCCCAAGTGCTCTATCCTACATGAAAGAATGAAGAGAGACAAAAGGAGAGGAAGAAGGAGCAGTAGGCAGGAGCCTCCTATTCTCACTAAAGCTAAGCTGGCTTGGATCAGCCATAGCGTGGCAAGAGATTGAGGGGCTGGAGTGGGTGCACAGGAGCAACAAAGCTGGGGAAGGGACTGGAGGGTAAGTCTGATGGGGAGAGGCTCAAGGAGCTAGGCGTGTTTAGGCTGGAAGAAGCTCGGGGGGACCTTCTCCCTCTCTCCAACTCCCTGAAGGGAGGTTGCAGTCAGGTCAGCATCAAGCTCTTCTCCCAGGCAACCACCACCAGGACGAGAGGGCAGAGCCTGAAGCTGCCAGGGGAGGGTCAGGTTGGATGTTAGGAAGCCCTTCCTTGTGGAAAGGGTGCTCAGAGCCTGGACTGGGCTGCCCAGGGCAGTGGTGGAGTCCCCATCGCTGGAGGTGTTGAAGAGCTGCCTGGCTGTGGCCCTTAGTGCCCTGGTCTGATGACGTTCAGTCCTGGGCTGGATGAGCTCAGAGGGCTTCCCCAGCCTCAATCATTCTGTGAGATTCTGTAATTCCAGCCTGCACCCACTATAATGCTGAAATAAACCATGGCTCTACATCAGGAAGATATATACATAGATGAAGAGAGTTTCCTTGTGGACAGGCTGGGAGCAGCCAGGGAAGGATTTCTTTGGAACCGTGGCACCTAAGCCAGCTGAAAACACAGTCCGCCCTTCAAAACTCTTTTAGCCACACCACAAAGTCCTTCAGAAAAGTCTGTAGGGCAATGCAGCACATCTCTGAGCTCACTGAGGAGACCCAAGTGGCTCTTGCTCACATGGAGTCACGCCAAACTATTTATTCAACGGGACTTATCTCGCTGTCAGAGGCACTTCAGCTGGTGCTGCGGACATGCAGGGCACCGGCTGCCTGAGCCATCCCCTGACATTACAAGCCCCCTGTGCACAACCAGCAGCAAACTATTTTCCCTGGGATATACACGCACATTCATGTAACTACCTATCTCCAGTGTCAGAACTAACCCACTTACTTCCTCTCCCCGGTCATCCACGGATTTGTTTTCCTCAAGCTGTGCTCCAGCTGCACAGTGTTACAGTGCTGCAGCAAACATATGGGGTCACAGCCAACAGGGCTCCATCCCTTCCTACAGCCTTTCAGTCTCTCTCTGCCTGCAGTGCCTCACCAACTGCCTCAGATGCAGAGAGGTTTAAAGTTCATTACTTAAAGTCAAATAAGCAGGACTGAACCAATAACACGAAAAAATCTGTTGCTCATCATCTGTTCGGTAGCCATAGGACAAGAGGAAACAGCCTCAAGTTGTGCCAGGGGAGTGTTAGGTTGGACATCAGGAGAAATCTCTTCCCTGCCAGAGTGGTCAGGGGTTGGAACAGGCTGCTCAGGGAGGGAGTGGAATCATCATTCCTGGAGGGGTTCAACAACCGAGTAGCTGTGGTCCTGAGGAACAGGGTTTGGTGGGCAGGGTGGGCTTGGGGTGATGGTTGGGCTGGATGCGCTTGGTGGTCTCTTAACGATCCTATATTTGGAGATTTTAATGTGGAAAGCTTTCCACTCCTCCATCAAAATGTTTCCACACAAGAGATTTCCCCTCTGCCAAACGACAATCTCCACTTCCACAGCCCCTGCGCTCTCATCGCTTGTCTTTACTGAGAAGTTTCTTCTGCCATCCCTCATGTGGACCCTTTCATGCAAATTCCTGCCGTACAGAAAGAGCCCAGAATTAAATATTTAAGCGGCTTTTACTTCTCGTTATCTGGCCTCCCGTCAGTTTGGCACCACTCACCAACTGCTAACAGAGTCAATAATTCATGCGGCTGCAGCTCATCTGCTCCAGAGTCCTGTTAGTCCTCCCGAACAGCTTCCTGCGGTTCACTCCACAAGCCCAGGGAGAGCAGGTCAGCTCCACCACGGAGCTCTGTGAGGCAGATCAGCCCACTGGGAAAGAGTAAGGGACTAAAACAACGAAAAGAAGAATAAAGAGCACAGAATGAAGCCAGAACCCCACCCCAAAGCAAAAGACCTCAAAACACTCCAAGTGTGCGGGATCCAGTAGAATTTTCCTGGTGAATTTTCCTCCCATGGTCTCTCGTGTTACTAATCTCAGCATTTCATTTCCTCACCTCCCCCTCTGCACAGCAGGGGCGGCAGAAGAGCCTCAGCTGTTCCAGTCTGCAGCCTGGCATCTCAACCCAAAGCCTGTGCAGCCGAATCCACGGTGCCACGCTGCGGGATGGAGCCAGCGCTGCTCACCCACGTGGGGACAGCCAGCAGCCAGGCAGTCACTCAAAGGACAGCGACCTGCAGCAGAGAAGGAACAGCTGAAAATAGTGGTGTTGGAGATCTGTGGCTTAAGGAAGCAAACTTAGCACTAATTCTAACTAATTCTAGTACTAGCAGTCCATTAGGCTGTTGTTTGGGCTGCACTTCAGTGTTGCTGCCCTAACTTCAGCCAGAGAGAAGCCACTGAATGCAGACAAAGCACATAAAAACTCCAAAACAACCATCACTTGCTTGGGCTTCTTTTCTCCCAAGTCACCAGCAACAGGACAAGAGGAAGCAGCCTCAAGTGGGGACAGAGGAAGGTTAGGTTGGACACCAGGAGAAAGCTCCTCCCTGACAGAATGGTCAGGAGTTGGAACAGGCTGCCCAGGGAAGGCGGGGAGTCGCCGTTCAACAACCAAGCTGTGGCCCTCGGGAACAGGGTTTAGTGGGCAGGGTGGGCTTGGGGTGATGGTTGGACTGAGTGATCTTGGAGTTCTCCTGCAACCTTAATGATTCTGAGATTCTGTGTTTGACACGGTAAGCAAAATACAAAGTTTCTTTTACCCCCTGCCCTTGAGCAATCACCTTGGCAGCAAGTTCACACACTCTTGCATGCAGATTGCTGCACCCAGCTCTCACAGCTGCTTATGTGAAAACTACTGAGTCTAAGCAGGCAGGAAAGGCAGAGCATGTGCTGCAGCTGCAGTGCTACCTCCTATCACAGGCAAAGAAGAGACAGTCAGAGAATCACAGGACCATTAAGGTTGGAAAAGACCTCCAAGGCAATCCTGTCCAACCATCAACCCAACCCTACCCTGTTCCATAGGGCCACAGCTACTCATTTGTTGAACTCCTCTACACATAGAGACCCAAACATCACACTGGGAGGAGCAGCTGGAAGGTCAAGAGAATGAGCCAGGAGCAAAATGCTGTTGAACAAGCAAATCTTGGTGATCCAGAGCCAGCATCCACCAGTTCCTGTTCAGAAGCTAAGCATTGCCACAGCCACGCACAGACAGGCGCTGCCACCCAGACGCTCAAGTACTGTCATTTGGGGATGGCTGGGGGAAAGAATCCATGAGAGCAACCACAAAACCAGCCTCAGTTCACAGAGCAGAGCTGCCACGTAGGTTCAGCTGGTGCTAACCCTGCACCGCCCTGGGTCAGTCCTTCATTAGAAGTTTATTTCAGACAAGTTGGGAAAATAGTAGAATTCTGTGTTGAGCATTTGAATGTCATCAGGTATCACAGAACCATAGAACCATTCAGGTTGGAAAAGACCCTTGGGATCATTGAGTCCAACTATCAACCCCACTCTACAAGTTCACCCCTAAACCATATCCCCCAACACTACATGTAAGAGATTTTTAAACAAATCCAGGGATGGGGACTCAACCACCACCTCCCTGGACAGCCCATTCCAGTGCCTGACCACTCTCCAGGAAGAATTTCTTCCTGATGTCCAGTCTAAACCTCCCTGGTGAAGCTTGTAGCCCTTCCCTCTGCTTCTGTCACTAACGACCTGCGAGAAGAGAGCAGCACCAACATTTCTACAGTGTCCTTTCAGACAGTTGTAGAGAGTGATGAGGTCTCCCCTCAGCCTCCTTTTCCTCCAACTAAACAACCCCAATTCCTTCAATCTCTTCTCATCAGATTTATTCTCCAGGTCCTTCCCCAGCTTCGTTGCCCTCCTCTGTACTCGCTCCAGCACCTCAATGTCTCCCTTGTACTGAGGTGCCCCAAACTGGACCCAGTACTCAAGGTGCAGCCTCCCCAGTGCTGAGTACAGGGAAATAATCACCTCTCTACTCCTGCTGGAAGCACTGATGTGTTCTGCACTGTGCTCGTCCCACTGGATCCACACCCAGAGGAGCTGCTCATGTCCTAAGGTGTTTACAAGAGAAAGAAAAAGGAGACAACAGATGGAAGCAACAGCTGGAGGATCAGCAGAAATCAAACAACTCTGACAGGCACCGCAGCCAGGCTTTGGTCTGGAGCTCTCACATCCCACATTTTTGCCAACACAAAAAAGCTCTCAGCGGGTGAATCAGAGGAAAAAAATTACTCTGAGATAAAGACTGCCATAGACTCATAGAACCATCAAGGTTGGAAAAGACCTTCAAGATCATCAAAGCCATCCATCCACCCTACAGCCCCCAACCACTAACCCAGCTCCTGAAACATGCTGTCTGCCCGGTTGTTGAACCCCTCCAGGGATGGTGCCTCCACCCACTCCCTGGGCAGCCTGTTCCAAGGCCTCCCTACTCTCTGGGAAGAATATTTTCCTAAAATTCAATCTGAATCTCCCCGGGTACAACCTGACTCCATTTCCTCTTGCCCTGCCACTAGTCACTAGGAAATAAAGATCATGTTCTCACTTAAACCACTCTTTCAGAGTTGAGGACCCCAAAGAATCACAAGTGCTGCCCAAGAGCCACCAGTTGTGATTAAAAAGTCCCTGAAGCAGGAAACTGCAGCAGCAGAAACCCTACACACAGATCCTTCTGGTTATCAAAGAATCACAGAGTGTGTTGCGTTGGAAGGGACCTCCAAAGGGGATCCAGTCCAATCCCCTACAACAAGCAGGGCCATCACTCCTATGGTGGGTTCAAGACCACAATTAAAAATAAACAAAGCAATTAGGTCTTGATGAGATCTCTGATAAAACTTGCCAGACAATGGGTAGCTTAGGGAAAAAGGAAAAGGGTTTATCAACTCTATAACTGTCTACAGAGAAGAAGAAAAGGTTAAGCAAGTTCACACAAACTAGAAACTGAGTCACAAGTGCCATCACGTATTCTGAGAAAAACACAATGGGACATCGCTATCGTTTCGGTCCGTGAGTTTTTTCACATTAGAGACCTGGGAAAAGAATATGTAAGTCAAGCAGAGATGAGTACCACCACCCTCTCTGTTATTCATGTGTCACCCCCGCCTGCAAACAGCAGCACCCTCGGCTGTCCAGACTGGTAAATTCTTCAGTTCTTCAGCGTAGCTTCTCCAGCTCAATGCTCATCGGGCAGGCCTGGTTCCTCAGCACCTGAACTGCGTCCCTTGATGCAGAAGAACCCAGACTCTGTCTTTCATGCCCAAGGTTTAAGAATTCTTGAGTCCTTCTGCTTTCTTCAGCTAAGCACAAAGGAATTCTCCCGGATACTTGAGCATCCCCAGTTTTCCTCAGCAGCAGAAATGACAAACAGTCTCTCTTCCTGCTGATCAGCGCTCTTTAAGATGGCAGCGACAGTGGCCACATCGCCCCGGCCACATGCAGGACCCAAGATGGAGACTGACCGCATGGTTGCATCAGCAGGCACCCCCCAACACTCTGCAAACATGGCCAAGAGGGTTCCATAACCCTCCCCTCTCCTCTCTCCTGCTGTCTCAGCTCCAGGGGGAAAAGGAGGAATTCTTTCAGCTCACCATGGATTGCTGAACGGCTGCTCCGTGGTGGTGGGGATGGTAGATCAGCACTAAAGTCTTGTTTCTCTGGTCCACAATGCCAGTTCCAGACTGGGCTGGGTTGAAGCTGCTGCTGCCGATGCTGAGCCAGAGCCGGGGCCACGTGAAGCCACTGCATCCCTCCCTGTGGCAGAGAGGGGCTGGCATCCAGGGCCACGCAGTGCCGCCGCATCCCTCCCTCCTCGCAGCAGAGCGTGGCTGCCGTTCTCCATCCCGCCATTTATAGGAGCGGAGCGGAGCGGACCTGCCAAGCCCCCTCTGTCCCATTTTCTGATGGTGGAAGCAGGGGAGGGAGCCACTAGGAGATACGGCAAGCCCTGGCAAGCCATCCCCCCACTACCACCACCCTGAGAAGGGGGATAGGGAGGGGTACCCACTTCCTGCTGGAGTATAAAGACCCCAGTCCCAAGAGCCAGGGCTATCAGTCACTAACCCTTTTATCTCCTTAACTAGCCAACACCCCTTAAGGGCACATACTTGGGACAGTGTCACGTCCCCCCAGGACAGGTCACCGTGGAGGGGGTACTCTTAAAGCAACATAACTTTTTCTTCGTGAAACCACAAATCTCTACATCTGAAAATTCTGGTAATTTTCCAACTGCAACAACTCCCCAGCCCAGGCTGCCCAGAGCCCCATCCAGCCTGACCTGGAATGGCTCCAGGGATGATGGGGTCTCCACCACCTCTCTGGGCAGCCTGTCCCAGGGATCCCTCACCCTCAGATTCAAGAGCTTTTTTCCTGCTGTCTGACCTCAATCTGCCCCTTTCCAGCTTCAAACCATGACCCCTCGTCCTATCATTCCCTGGCCTTGGGAACAGCCTTCCCCAGACTTCTCACAGGCTCCTTGCTTGATTCGGGGAGGGAAAAAGCAGCAAGACAATTAATTCACCCCACACAAAACCCCATATGACATGACACCCACAGAAGGACACAGGAGATTCATCACAAAGAGAAAGCTTGATGCCTAAAGAGGAAACTCCCTCCCCTAACTGTTTGGACTTCTCCTCCGAAGTGAGTAGCGGGGGATTTTTCAGCCCTGAGGTACCAACGATCACCCCGTGACACTGACATGAGCTGGGTACCTCTTCACTTTGGAGGCCTTTGTGCCCTACTCAGCAGTTCTCTATCAGTTTGTCCAGTGTGCCCCCCACCTGCAGACGGGTGCCAGTCAAGGAGAGAATGAGGTTCTGGTCTAGGAGCTGAATGAAAACCTCCTGCCGAGCACCAGCAAGGATTCTGATTCCTGAGGTTTCTAGCTAAAAGCTGCAGCCTCAGAGCTGTTATCCTGCTACAGCTCCATTTGAATTTCAAATGCACCAGTACAAAATAGTCGACTCAGTAATAAGGCTGATGGACTACAAAATAAAATCCCTCTAATACATGAATTTGAATTTGTGCTGGAGCCTGCAGCGATGCTCTGGACAAAGATTCACACTCATAAAGGGTTTTTTTGAACAGCAGAGATTGAGAGACTAAGAAATGTCACTGTACTTGTAGTAATTAAAAGGGAATTGTACTGACTGTGCTTGGATGTCCTGCTTTCGCCTTAAATTCCAAGAAGTTCAACAAGGGCCAGTGGAAGGGTCTGCCCCTGGTCAAGGCAACCCCATGCACCAATTGGAAGGAAATTGGGAGGAAACAGGGTTGAGGACAGTCCTCAGGAGGGGGACTTGGGGTGGTGGTGGAGCAGAAGTAGAACAGGAGCTGTTAGTGTGCGCTGGCAGCCCAGAGAACCAACTGTATCCTGGGCTGTGGCAAAAGCAGCAGCGACAGTCGGTCGAGGGAGGGGATTCTCCCCCTCTACTCTGCACTGCTGAGACCCCACCTGCAGTGCTATGTCCAGTTCTGGAGTCCCCAACATCAGAAGGACACACAGCTCCTGGAAGGGGTCCAGAGGAGAGCAACTCAGATGCTCAGAGGGCTGCAGCACCTCCCCTCTGAGGACAGGCTGAGCAAGGTGGGGTTGTTCAGCCTGGAGAAGAGGAGGCTCCCAGGTGACCTTCCAGCAGCTTCCCAATCTCTGAAGGAAGAGGGCTCCAAGAAAGGTGGAGGAGGGCTTTTGACAGGGGTGGTAGTGAGAGGACAAAGGGAAAGGGCTCCAGCCTTGAGGAGGGGAGATGAGGAACCAATTCTTTGGTGTGAGCATGCTGAGATGCTGGAACAGGTTGCCCAGGGCAGTTGTGGCTGCCCCATGGCTGGTAGTGTTGAAAGGCAGGTTGTCTGGGGCCCTGAGTAACCTGCTCTAGTGAAGGTGTCCTTGCCTGTGCAGGGGAGTTGGAACTGGATGATCTTTAATGTCCCTTCTAACCCTGGCCAGTCTGAGATCTCTGAAGTATCTGGATGGTTCAGTACCACTCCAGTAGCACTGGAGTATGAGCTCTACAAGCTACACACAGTGGTAGCTTCTGCTGATGGGCTGCAGGATCATAAAACCTGTAGACTGGGGTCAGATAAGGAACTGACGTCATCTAACCACCTTGCTCTGACCTCTCATTGACTGGCTTTGCCTTGCAGCTCCTTTGCAGCAAAAGGTGACTCAATTTCTCTCTGAACCACATGGAAAATTGCTTCCTTCGATGTTTTACATCTATTCCCAGATATTCAGTCTGAGGGTTTTGGTTACGAGATGTTGCACCTGCTCTCTATTCATCTTCTTCAGAAAGGTCAGTACGTAACAGCTCTCTGCTACAGCCTCATCAGTTGTTTCTGAGAGAACGTAACATTTGTTTAGGCTTCCTGAGGAAAAGTGAGTCACAAATGTCATCTTTAATTCCGATTCCTGACAGTTTTCAGCTGTTAAGATTTACAGAATCAGCGAATCACTGGAAGGGCCCTCCAAAGGTCATCAATCCAACCCCAAGGCAGTGAGCAGGGACATCCTCAACCACATCAGGCATAGGTAGGTACCTCACATCAGCCACTTCCAGCACCTCTTCTCATTTTGACAGATCATTTCATGAGACTGGGAAAGAGGACAGCACCCAGTTCCATGAGATAAAGGTGCAGCACTTACCTTTTCAGCAGCCTCACATCGGGAGGTCGTGGGGAGCTGCCTGTTTGCTCTGAGCCAACACGACACCATCCCCACTCCTTGTCAGAAGAGGCACAGAGGAGTAAACAAACCCAAGCATATTTGATGCGTGAAAGGAACTTTGTAGGGTCAAAGCTCAAACAGGCTGCCCAAGGAGGTGGCTGGATCATCCCTGGATATGTAGATCTGGAGTGTAGGGACGTGGTTTAGCGGTGGGCTTGGTTAATGGTTGGACTCGATGATCTTAAAGGTCTTGTCCAACCTGAACCTGTGGTTCTATGGTTCTAACACCACAGGCTGTGAGCTGTAGGAAGAGCAGCCAGTGACCCAGCAGATGGCTATTCAGCAACTCGTGCAGCTTGGCTAACACCATTAAAAACAGAGCAGGTTTCACAGAAACCCTATTTCGCTGCAGCTACGTGCTGTCCTAAGAGGCTCTTCACCCAAAGAGCTTCTCCACCCCACTTTTTATCTAACATCACGGTCTCTCTCAGGAGACGGTGAATTACACTCCCTCAGGGGCACCAGTTTTCTGGGGAAAGCATTTTTTGTGGAGAAACTAATCCTGGGAAGTGCTCTGGACCCTTCTTGCCAACCGTCTTTAATCCAGTACGCGGCGGCGGCACCGTGTGACAGCAGCACTGTGCGACACCGGCATCGCTCATGCGGACGACTCCTGCCGAGCAGCTCCGAGACCAGAGGAGCAGCAGAAGTAGCCTCATCGCAGCAGCACGAGCGCTGTAGGGACCGTGCAGCTTGCTGCTAGTGACTCTGATACCTCCTGAAAGGAAAAGTGAATTGCACCTGATTATTTGTAGGGTGGCTGCTGCGTGCAGCGGGGCCAGCGCCTTGTTGCTCAATTCTCCACGAGCACATGGGCTCACAGTCACAGAATCACGGAACTACTGAGGCTGGCCACAGGCTGGACGTGATGATCTGAGAGGATTTTTCCAGCCTCAATAATTCTGTACCCAGCTTCATTTGCTGCTGGAGCCCCTGGGCTACACGGAGTACTCCCAGGGACCCAAAGGTGTTTCCATCCATGGACATGCTGAGGTGAGAACACTGCTTAAGGCGAGGTTCTCCCTCAGCAGACACCTGCTGAGCAGGTCTGACCTTCTCACACTGTCGGCTTTGGCACAACTGTTTCTGCCCACGGCCACAGGGAAAACGTGGTTGGTGAACTGATCTGTTAAAAATAACCAGGAGACAGACCCAAATACTTCACCGCGCATTTGAGAAGCAGCTGTTCCAGCGCTGGGGGCAACCCTGGGCAGGGATACAGAAGGGATGAAGCTGGAGGTGCTGCAAAGAAACAGCCCTAGCATCCCAGTCAGCACTGGGGGGTTGTACTGGATGGTGATATCAGTCAGGGTAGTTATCACCATCAAGGGTGGAAAAGGTGGAAAAGACCTTCAAGATCAAGTCTGACCAACCACCCCACAACCCCAAACCACCTCCTGAGACTCCATGTCTGCCTGTGTGTTGATGCTGAAATTCTGCCCCTACTTTTCGAAGAGAAGAATCCAAGTAAAACCAGCTGGAGGGACACAGCTGAGTGTTTGAAATTATAACCCACAGTGAGCTTCAGCTTCTTTTTCCTTCTCCATTCCTCATTCAAATTAATATTTCTCACTAGGTCTGGCTTGACTTATCAGGTTTAAAACAGAGCAGCAAACCTTATCGCTGATTCAGAAGCACTGGCCCCAGGGCTCTGTTTTGAGAGCAGCTGACACCTCCCGCAAATCCCACAGCTCCTCCAGCTCGTGTGGAAATGAGAAGGCTCTGCTGAAAACACTCTGCTGAAAACACTCTGCTTGGCCTTGCTTCTGCTTTTCATTAAGTCATCGGGAAATAGCCGTTCCTAGATGGCTGGGACCGTTTCATACTGGAAAGCGTTTGGGATGTTCCAGTTAAACCAGAACCAGGAACTCCAGAAAGCCCACACATGGCATCCATTTGAAGAGAGTGAAACAGAGCAACAGCAAGCACAGCCCACGGTGTTTGCTGCAAGTTCAGTCGTCCAGCTCAGGGTGAGGATGTTTGCCACTGCGTGACAACGCCAAGGCTTTGCCTTGATTCTCTGAAACTTCCCTCAGAGGGTGTTGAGCCAGATCCACCAGCAGCAAACCTAACCCACAGCTTCGACTGGTCATGTAGGAACAGGCTGCCCAGAGAGGTGGTGGAGGCCTCACCCCTGGAGGCATTCAAGGTCAGGCTGGCTGTGGCTCTGGGCAATCTGGTCTGGTGAGTGCTGGCCCTGCTTGTTGCAGGGGGGTTGGACTGGATGACCCTTAGAGGTCCTCTCCAACCCGATGACTATGTTATTATCATACGGCCTGTTGGGCCAGCAGGATGAAGCACTGCAGTTGCTGTTGAGGGAGCAGGAGGACACCAATTCTCTAAAGAGAGCTGTAAATTGAAGCAGTGGTTCTGGCTTCAGAAAGGGTTTGGTTCTGCACCATTAAGTATCCCCCCTTGCATATGGACTCGCAGGGCAGTAGGGCTGCTGGGATTTATAGGCCGGGAACTGAGCTGATGGAGAGCAGTGTAGGAGAAAGGGACCTGGGGGTCCTGGTGGACAGCAGGTTGACCATGAGCCAGCAGTGTGCTCTTGTGGCCAAGAGGGCCAACAGCATCCTGGGGTGGATCAGAACAGGGGTGATTAGCAGATCAAGAGAGGTTCTTCTGCCCCTCTACTCTGCCCTGATGAGACTCCTGGTGCCCTGGAGTATTGTGTCCAGTTCTGGGCTCCTCAGTTCAAGAGGGATGTGGAGCTGCTGGAGGGAATCCAGTGTAGGGCAACAAGGATGATTAAGGAAGTGGAGCACCTCCCTTCTGAGGAGAGGCTGAGGGAACTGGGTCTCTTTAGCTAGGAGAAGAGGAGACTGAGGGGTGACCTCATGAATGTCTATAAATATGTGAAGGGTGGGTGTCAGGAGGATGGAGCCAGGCTCTGCTCAGGGGCATCTAGTGATAGGACCAGGGGCAATGGGTGTGAGCTGGAACAGCAGAGGTTCCACATCAATATGAGACGGAACTTCTTCCCAGTGAGGGTGACAGAGCACTGGAAGGGGCTGCCCAGGGAGTAGTGGAGTCTCCTTCTCTGGAGACATTTAAGACCCACCTGGATGTGATCCTGTGTGACCTGGTCTAGGTGATCCTGCTGAGTCAGGGGGATTGGCCTGGGTGATCTTTTGAGGTCCCTTCCAATCCCTAATGATTCTAGGATTTATCTTGGTAGGTATTTACGTTAGCACAGCAAACAGTGGTGACAGTAAACGAAAGGAAAACTCATCTCCGCATTACTGAAATAACTGTGATTCTTACCATCGCTTCTTCCCACTCATCATCCCGGGAATAAACCCACAGCTCTCTCCACAGACTCCATCACTGGTCTGTCCCTGTGCAGAGAGAATCAGTGCCGGTGGCCCAAGGCAGCAGAGGGGTTTCAGACTTCCACCGGGTGTGTGCTGCCAGCGCTGCCTCGCTTCATCTGACCAAGAACAGCTGCTCCAGTGCCTCTGCCGAGCCGGAACTGGGGAGAGGCAGGCCCTTCGGAATCAGCGCAGGGTTTTTCCCAGTGATAGGTGAATCCCATCTTCACCCTGATTACTGGGGCACTTAGAATTTATTTTCTCTGTTTATCTTTTCCCTTAATCTACCAAGAAAACCAAAGCCTCTGCTTTCCACAGGACAAACACAGGGCATTCCTCGTGGAATATTGATCGCACTGTGACTATAGGAGCTGCACTGCCTGGCTTTCTACTAAATCACAATCGCATCCCTATCGAAGATTCAAATCTGCGGTCTCCTGAAGCAACAACACACGGAACAGTGAAGAGTCTTCCTGGGAAACAGGGATGTTACACAACAGTCATGGCATCATAGAACGTGAGGGGCTGGAAGGGTTCTCCAGAGATCATCCAGTCCAACCCCCTTGCCAGAGCAGGATCCCCTAGGATAGGTCACACAGGGCTGCATCCAGGTGGGGTTTGAAAGTCTTCAGAGCAGGAGACTCCACAGCCACCCTGGGCAGCCTGTGCCAGGGCTCCATCACCCTCACAGGGAAAAAGCTTTTCTGATGTTTCCATGGAACTTCTGCTCCAGCCTGCACCCAAAGTCTAGATTATGAAGCTGAAAACTAATAAACCTGGTGGAACAATCAGGACAGAGTTCCAACCGGTGTTCTCTCTGGCAGCCAAGGTGATTTATAAGGTCCCTGCTCCTAACTTTTGCACCCACAGGACAGTCCATCCACTGCCTCTGTACTTGTGCTGATGTGACTGTTCCAGGGCTGTGGAGTCGCCTTCTCGGGAGACGTTTCAAACCCACCTGGCCATGCTCCTGTGCGACTGGATCTAGAGGATCCTGCTGTGTCAGGGGGATTGGACTGGATGATCTTGCGAGGTCCCTTCCAATCCCTAATGTTCTGTGGTCCTGGAACAGCTCCCCAGGTGCTCTGCAGTGGGTTTCTTTCTGTTCCCTGTTTGGTTTCAGCCACTTTTCAGAGCTGCTCTGTGTGAAAAATCGCCTCCTCTTTTGCACGTTGGTTGGTGTTTTCAGTCTGGAGGATGATTCCCCCCTGCCCGGATCAATACAGCTCTACCAGCTAAAGCAATAGAATAAGTATCAGTGGACCAGCAGGGAATTGATTTAAATCTATACCAGCAATGGAGTCGTCTGGCACCGTCAGCTGCTGCTCCAAGTCGGAGCCTGTGTCAGCGTCCTTCAAGCGCCTTGCCCTTTTAATTGAAACCACGGGGCTTTCTGCAGAAGCCTGGCCCCACACTGTGATCAATTTGTGTGACAAAGCCCCGGGAGTGAGCCTGCTGCAGGAGGAGCTCTGGGTGATGCCAACGGAAAGCCCTCTCTTCCACTGCCATGATGAAATACTTTTATACCTTAAGACTTTTCTCATCAATATGGACAACTGATAGAATCAGAGAGTGGGTTGGGCTGAGTGGACCTTAAAGATCACCCAGTGCCAACCCCATGCTATGGGCAGTGACAACTCTCACTGGAGCAGGTTGCCCAGAGCCCCCATCCAACCTGGCCTTGAACACTTCCCGGTATGGAGCAGCCACAACCACCCTGGGCAACCTGTTCCAGGGCCTCAGCATCCTCACAGGGAGGAATTTCTTCCTAAAATCTAATCTAAATCTTGCCTCTTCTATCTTAAAGCTGTTTTTCACAGGCTGCCCAGGGAGGTTGTGGAGTTTCCTTCAATGGAGATGTTTAAAACCCACCTGTATGGGTTCCTGTGTGATCCTGCTGTGATCCTGCTGTGGCAGGGGGATTGGACTAGGTGATCTTTCGAGGTCCCTTCCAATCCCTAATGATGCTATGATTCCCTTGTCCTATCACTATAAACTCTTGTAAAACACCTTTTCCCAGCTCGCCTGTAGCCCCTTCCAACCCCTAACATCCTATGATCCTATGATCCCTTCAGGTACTGTAAGGTCTCTGTGGAGCCTCCCCTTTTCCAGGCTGCACACCCCTGTCACCCCAGTACACTCTGTCAGCCTGTCCTTATAAGAGAGGGACTCCAGCCCCCTGATCATCTTCACTGCCTCCTCTGGACCTGCCCCAACAGCTCCTCTCCCTTCTCACCATATTCACTCTTGGGATATTCCTTCTCAGCTGGAGCCCTGTGTGAGGTTTGTCAGGCTACATGACAGTCAACGGCTGCACCGTCAGAAATCATTACCAAGCCCCAGGAGTGACGGATGTGGTAACAAGATGGTCCCTTTCAGACAGCCACCATCTCAACAACTCAGTCACACTAAATTTGAGGGTTCTTTTAGGGCAATTATCCAACTGCTCTGCAATAACCATTAAGGCAGACCCCACCGTCACAGGCTGACAAGGTCTAACAGCCCTCAGTCTGGGCAGCAGAAATATCAATACTCATCTCAAACTGTAAACTGATGCTGCAGAGGCTTTGGTGATTGATGAGTTCTCATAACACTCTACCCTGTGTCTCAAGGTGAGAGACATGGACTTCAGGTCAAGTTTCTAGCTCTCTATGGTGCTCAAGTAGTTTTCTGAAGACTCGATTTACTTCTTTGTATTTAGTTCACAGGCTATAACAGCACCAGGCTCCTTCCAAAGAATCACAGAGTCACCAGGCTTGGAAGAGACCTTCATGATCATCAAGTCAAACCATCCATCTTACAACCCCCAAGCACTAACCGATCTCCTCAACCAGCTGAACAGGAGCCAGAAGGGTGCCCAGGTGGCACAAAAGGCCAATGGCATCCTGGTTTGGATCAGCAGTAGTGTGGCCAGTGGGAGCAGAGATGTCATTCTCCCCCTGTACTGGGCACTGGGGAGGCCACCCCTCAAGTCCTGGAGGCAGTGCTGGGCTCTTCACTTCAACAAAGAGATTGAGGGGCTGGAGCAGTTGCAGAGGAGCAACAAGGTTGGGGAAGGGACTAGAGGGAAAATCTGATGAGGAGAAGCTGAGGGAGCTGGGGGTGTTGAGCCTGGAGAAGAGAAGACTCAAGGGGGACCTCCTCCCTCTCTCCAACTCCCTGAAGGGAGGTTGCAGTCAGGTCGGCATCAGGCTCTTCTCCCAGACAACCAGCACCAGGTTGAGAGGGCAGAGCCTGAAGCTGCCAGGGGAGGATAAGGTTGGATGTTGGGAAGCCCTTCCTCCTGTAAAGGGTGCTCAGAGCCTGGACTGGACTGCCCAGGGCAGTGATGGAGTCCCCATTGCTGGAGGTGTTGAAGAGCTGCCTGGCTGTGGCCCTGAGCACCCTGGTGTGGCCACTGTGGTGATGTTAAGTCCCGGGCTGGGCTGGATGACCCTCAAGTCACCAGTGATAGAACAAGATGAAATGGCCTCAAGTTGTGCCAGGGGAGGGTTAGACTGGACATCAGGAAAAATCTCTTCCCTGACAGAGTGGTCACGGGAGTCACTGGTAAGCAGAGCTGCTCCTGCCTTGCCTCCCGGTGCCCTCTGCGGCAAAGGGCAGCTCACCCGACCACAACACAACAGGGGTTTCTCCACTCCCAGCTCCCTGCTCGTAGATGAACTCTGATGCAGAGTGAGTTCTCACTGCTCAATGGGGTTTCCTTTTTATGGATACAGACTTCACAGTCTAATTGCTGTTTCTAAAAGGGCTCGTTCTCATATTAAAATGGATCTGAATCATTTTCTTCATGTAAAATCAATCACCAACGTGGATCTCAAGGCTCCCTCTTAAGTATCCAAGCATGAAGAAACAACTTCCCCGCTCATTGCTGACCTGCAGACATTGCTCTCAGCGCAGATTAAAACAAACCCCAACCGAAGCCGCTCAGCCAAGTGCAAACCAACAGCTTTGCAAGTAACTGACCAGAAGCACAAAGCTTGAAGCTCATTGCTTATCAGAGGGATCTGCAATGAATCTCAAGCTAAAACAGAGTGTGGAACAACCCAGCAAATAGTATTGACTCTCCCCGACACCGCTGCTGAGATGCTCTGAGCGAGCGTGTTGACGACAACTAGGCTTGTGCTTGCGAACACCCTGCACCGAGCGCTGACCCCGCAGAGCTTCTGCCTGTGCTGACACCCCTAAGTTTCTGGAGGTGAAAGCGCTCTGCCTGCTCAACAAGGGCCTTAATGCTGTCACCACAGCGATGACACTTGGCAACCCCCGTTTGCGTCTCCTTGATTGCACTAAACAAACTCACTTCTCACAGGCAAACATTCCTGGTCTGTGGTGGATGGGGTCTCCTGGTGATGTTCGAAACAATCATAGAATCATAAGGAATTGGAAGGGACCTCAAAAGATCATCCAGTCCAATCCCCCTGCCACAGCAGGATCACCTAGATCAAGTCACACAGGAACACATCCAGGCGGGCCTTAAACATCTCCAGAGAAGGAGACTCCACAACCCCCCTGGGCAGCCTGTTCCAGTGCTCTGCCACCCTCACTGTGGAGAAGTTCCTTCTCATATTGATGTGGAACCTCCTATGTTCCAGCTGACACCCATTGCCCCTCATCCTCAAAGGACTTGATTTTCTTAAGTTATCTTGTGGTGCAGTGACTTTTGCACCACAAAGAAGGAAGTAACCCTTCAGACAGGAGATGTGGGGAGAATTAAATACCTTGTTGGTTTTTTCCCCCCCAAATTGAGACAGTTCTGTTTTTCACCTGCAATTCTTAAGTAGTTTCTTTTCAACCCCTCCCTGCATTGTTTGTCTCGATGCTCATTAGCATCTTAGCTGAACTAACTGGTTAATATTGTCATCAGGATTTTAAACCCTTGATGAGTAGCTGCCTAAGGATGTGGGTACGCATCCCAACAGGATAGAAGTATGAAAACATTAACAACTTACTGTTTAGTTTCATTACTGCAGCAGTGTCTCGTTGAGCCTCTTGTCCTGGTGACAGCCTACAGCGGAAAAATCCTTTCTGCAAAAGTCTCTGATGCCAAAGTGTCTTCAGCCCATTGCTGGAAGGCAGCCAGCATCCTCACTGAATCACAGAACATCAGGGATTAGAAGGGACCTCAAAAGATCATCCAGTCCAATCTCCCTGCCACAGCAGGATCCCCTAGATCCAGTTGCACAGGAACATGGCCAGGCAACTATTAAATGTCTTCAGAGAAGGAGACTTCACAACCCCCTGGGCAGCCCCTTTCAGGGCTCTGTCGCCCTCACCATGAAGTTCCTTCTCAGACTGATGTGGAACCTCCTCTGTTCCAGCTCACATCCATTGTCCTATCATTGGGTGCCCCTGAGCAGCGGCTGGCTCCATCCTCCTGACACCCACCCTTCACTTATTTATAGACATTCATGACATCACCCCTCAGTCTCCTCTTCTCCAAGATAAAGAGACCCAGTTCCCTCAGCCTTTCCTCAGCAGGGAGATGCTCCACTCCATCATCTCTGTGGCTCTGCGCTGGACTCTCTCCAGCAGTTCTGTGTCCTTCTGAAACTGAGGGGTCCAGAACTGGACACAGATGTGGTCTCACCAAGGCAGAGTAGAGGGGGAGAAGACCCTCTCTCCATCTGCTAACCTGCTAACCACCTCCATTCTGAGTCTTCTGATCCACCCCAGAATGCCACTGGCCTTCTTGGCCACCAGGGCCCACTGCTGGCTCCTAGCCATCCTGGTGGCCAGCAGCACCCCCAGGTCCCTTTCTCCTATGCTGCTTTCCAACAGGCCAGTCCCCACCTTGTACTGGTCCCTGGGGTTGTTCTTGCCCTGATGCCAGACTCTCCCGGACCCTTGCTGGGGTGTCAGCCACTCCTCCCAGCTCATGCAGCAGATCTGTCCTTTCTGCGAGGAGTTCACAAACAGGCAACTGACAAGCAACTTGTAAAGTCATTCCAGCTCAGCTTGTTGAACAAAGCAGCAGCAGTTTGCTGCTGGGGCAGGTTTTGTTTGCTTTTCAGCCTGGGAAGGTGGATGGGGAAAACAAAGCCACTCCAGTTGTAAGCAAGCAGATGCATTTGAGTAGCCAATGGAGTGTTTCCCTAAAGGTTGGGCTATTAGAGACGTAAACTACTGCTCAAATACTGAGATTCTATGAGGCGGTGACACCTTTATCTTGCCTTTTTTAAATAAAATGCCTGAAGTATTCGGGTTTTTCTCCGAGGTCTGCTGCTTTCCCTGCTGTGCCTCTGAGCCCTCAATCTCTTCAAGTCTCAGTGCTAATTTAGGAAAAGCCATTCTGAGAGCAGTAGCTCTGGTGCAGTTCCTGAGGACAAGGAACAGATGTCACGTTTCCAGCAGAACACGGTGCTCTCCAGGATCATGAGCTCTGTGATGCAGCATCACGGGTTACAGAATCATCAAGGTCGGAAGAGACCTCCAAGCTCATCAAGTCTAGCCTTCAATCCAACCCCTCCATGACCACCAGACCATGTCCCACTGTGCCACAGCCACTGCCTTTTGAACTCCTCCAGGTATGGGGACTCGCCCACTGCCCTGGGCAGTCTGTTCCTGTATTTAATTGCTCCTTCACTACAGACATTTCCCCTAATTTCCAAACAGAGATTCCCCTGGAGCAACTTGTGGCTGTTTCCTCAGGTCCTTTCAGCAGTTATTTTGTTGAAGAGATCAACACCGGCCTCCCTACAGCCTCCTGTCAAGGAGCTGCAAAGGGCAATAAGGTCTCTTGTCAGCCTCTTCTTCAGGCTACGCAATCCCAACTCCCTCAGCCTCTCCTCATCAGACCTGTCCTCCAGTCACTTCACCAGCTTCGTTGCCCTTCTCTGTCCTCGCTCCAGCCCCTCAATGTCCTTCTTACACTGTGGTGCTCAAACTGGACCCAGTGGCTCCATTACAAAAAGGCTCGACTCAAGTAGTTCACTGGTGGCTTCTCCCGCCTTCTTCCAGCCAAACAACTGAAAACAGAAGATGGAGGCATTTGGACTCTGTGGTGCTGCCCTTGTGATGTCCTTCTGGACACATGTGGAGAGCCGATACCTTGATACTCCAGTGGCTTAAAGCCAAGCAGGCTGCTGCAGGAGATCAGCCTTGTGTAAGGAAATGCCTCGTGTCTGCTTCTAGCCCAACAGAGACGAGATATTTTGAGAGCTCATCGGTCTCATTGCTATGGAAACTGACTCAGTATCTTCAGGTCAGTCTTGCTGTGTCTGATTGGCAGAGCACGTGTCTCATCTCACATTGGGAAAGGGAAGGCAAGGGAGAAGAGAAAGAAAGAAATACCTTCCAATCCTTGAAAGGAATCTCCAGGACGCCTGGAGAGGGACTTTTCCCAATGGGATCTAGCCTGGGAGAAGAGCCTGACCCCCACCTGACTACAACCTTCCTTCAGAGAGTTGGAGAGAGGGAGAAGGTCCCCCAGAAGTTTCCTCTTCTCCAGGATCAACACCCCCAGCTCCCTCAGCCTCTCCCCATCAGACTTTCCCCCCAGTCTCTTCCCCAGCTTCGTTGCTCCTCTGGACCTGCTCCAGTCCCTCAATCTCTTTGTTGAAGTGAGGAGCCCAGCACTGCTCCCAGGACTTGAGGGGAGGCCTCCCCAGTGCCCAGTACAGGGGGAGGGTGATGTCCCTACTCCTGCTGGCCACACTAGTGCTGATTATTTTCCAGCATTACATAACCTCGATCCTCCAAAGCCTGAGTGCTTGTCTATTATAATAAATAAGTAATAATTATTATTAGTTTTACATATAGTGGATCTAATGCATAATCTCTCTAGAACAATTGTTCTAACATATGACTTATAAGCCTATAACTATTTAATAAGTAGAACTATTTATTAAATACACACTATTTCCTATTCTTTACTATTTACACAATTATTTACTATTCAATTGCTTATATTAAGATTTAGCTTGGATAAAGAGAGACAGCAAGTTCACTCATGATGGAATTAAAAATGCTGCACTGGTTTGATAGGAAGAGAAGCTTCACTTTCAGCAGGAAAAAATCCAACTGTGTTTGAGTCAAGAGAAGAGGTCAGTGTCATTACCCAAAGGAGGGGGAAATAATGAGGATCTCTCAGCTGTAACCAGGACTGGTCATGCAACTGTGGTGATGTTCTCCTGCCTCTTTCCTATGAGCTTAGCTTTATCTACTGGTGTGAGCAGCACTGAAACTGTTGCAACCACAGACGAGTTCAGAGATTGAGGTGCAGGATCCTGCTTGGTGGCAGCTCCTGCTCAGAGCTGTTGCGTCGTGCTGTACACAGCATTGCTCCCAACAGAGAGGTCAGCTTTCCTACTATCACACTGTCCACTCCACACTACCTCAAATCTTGAGGGTCTTCTTCGTGGGCGAGACCTAGAATGTCATTTTGTTCCACGTGATGAACTACAGAAGTAATTTTGTTGTCTGTGCCCTCTGATGAGGTGACCTCAGCTATGAATGTCTCTTCTTTTGCATAGAATCATCAAGGTTGGAAAAGACCCCCAAGAGCATCAAGTACAACCATCTACTCTACAACCCCCAACTACTAACCCATCCCTGGCTGCCTGGTTGTTCAACCCCTTCAGGGATGGTGACTCCACTCCCTCCGTGGGCAGCCTATTCCAGCTGACTGCTGGGACCTCACAACTTCGCCTGCTTCCAGCTGAATCCTTTCCTGATTGTACTTTCTGGGAAGCAGTTTTTCCTAAGATGCAGTCTGAACCTTCCCTGGCACAAGCTGGCCCCATTTCCTTTTGTCCTTGAGACACCAGCAAGGCTGAGACAGCAGTTGCTGACAGGGTTGGCTAAAACATCACTACCCTCTATCCTTCTCACTCCCCTTCTCCAAGTAAGAACTGTCAGGAATTACAACTGCTGACGCTGCTCTTGCTGTGGGACTGTGGAGAAGTGGGCCTTGGGACAAGCAGAAATCTGACCTGCTCTTTTCTCTGAACATTGTCACTTCTTGCATCAATGGGTTTCACAAAGAACCCACAGAACCTGTTCTTGGCCACTGCTGGTTTGCAGTCTGCGCTGAAGGCACAAGCAAGTGAGCAACAAGGGTTTCCTTGCCTAAATCATAGAATCATCGAACGGCCTGGGTAGGAAGGGACCTCCAAAGGGCAGCTAGTCCAACCCCCCTGCAGTGAGCAAGGACAGCCTCAACTAGATCAGGTGGCCCAGGGCCTTGTCCAGCCTCCCCTTAAATAGCTCCAGGGATGGGACCTCAATCACCTCCTTGGGGAACCCGTTCCAGCATTCAACCCCTGCTCCTGCTGAAGGACTGCTTCCTAAATATTTCTACTAAAGAAATAATTACAGCATCCCAGCTCGGGTTTCTCTCATTTCTTGTGCCACTAACTCCTGACTCCAGGCAGCAAAACTGGACCTTGAGATCTGATATTTGCACAGGCTCCAACTAATCCTCCTGCAGATTAGCAGAAGGAAACAGAGGCAAGAGCAGCTCCGTCCCTTTGTTCCCGCTGTTGCAAGAGGCAGTTCAGTTTCACATCATGACCAGCAGCTGGAGCAGACTGCACTACCACCACGTTTGCTCAATAAAAGGATGTCATTTTCCAAAAGGTCACACGTGCAGCTTTGAGAAGGCTGAGAGTCACGAGAAAATGACAATCTACTTCTTGGCTTCTGGGCCACTTCTGGGCTCCCCAGTTCAAGAGGGACAGAGAGCTGATTGAGAGAGTCCAACAGGGACTGGAGCACCTGCCTTATGGGGAGAGATTGAGAGACTTGGGGCTTTTTTGCTTGGAGAGGAGGAGGTTATGAGCAGACTCAATCACTGTCTATAAATCCACAAGGGCTGGGTGTCAAGAAGAAAGAGACAATCTCTTGGCACGTGCGCCCTGTGGTAGGACAAGGGGCAGTGGGTGTCAGTTGGAGCACAGGAAGTTCCACCTCAACATGAGGAAGAACTTTTTCCCAGTGAGAGTGACAGAGCACTGGAAGGGGCTGCCCAGGGAGGTTGCAGAGTCTCCTTCTCTGGAGACTTCCCAAACCCATCTGGATGTGTTCCTGTGTGACCTTCCCTAGGTTCTATGGTCCTGTTCAAGGAGGTGGGGCTGGACTTGATGACCTCTGGAAGCCCTTCCAACCCCTAATGATCCATGTATCTGTGTATCCCAACGCATCGACATGTCCATTCCCCAGCTGCTGCAACTACCTCAGAAAAACTCCAAAAGATGGAAAAACCTCAAAAGATGGGGAAAAAAGAGGAGCATAAAATTTGAAACCCCAGAGTGTAGCAGCAGTCACAGACAGACAGTTCTTCAGGTTGAATAACCAGCGAGTAACCAACAGACAGGCTGGAATTTCTGGTCGCCTTGTAGAGTAACCACTGCATGGATAGAAATTCCCCCTCCTACCAGTTACAGACAGGCTGTTCTGCCTCCGTCTGTACATCTTCACCATCAATTATCCAAGCAGCTTAGGAGTAAGATAATGATAATTGATGCTCTCTCACTGGAGGCGAGTTGGAAGAGAAACTTGGCACCCTACAAATGGCCGAACCTCCCAACAAAAGCTCTGACGGTGATGCTGCTATCGATAGCAGCCTTCTCAAGAACATACGAGACGGCCAGATTGGTTCTGGGAGAGAACAGGTTTTGGGCTGGATAGTAGCTGAGATTTTTTTTGTGTTGGTTTTATGGCTATGGTAGCCAGATGGCTAGGGATTTTGTTATAGGGATTGGCAAGTTCACGCTGCTGCTGAAAGCTGACACATGACAACTCCAAGTTGGAACATGAGAATTTCCTCAAATTCAAGGCATCTCTTTTGGAAAGTGCAGCCTGACTACGCCAGCAGGCTTGGACTGGTACCTGCTGTCAGAGTTGGTCAGAACTGCCTCAACATGGGCATCATGAACTTGAACAATAAAGGCACAGAGGTGGGCACTGAGGGTACAGGAAGGCACCCCGGAACTGATCACTGATGAAACTATTGTAGCAGAAAGAGCCAGGACCACTTGATGGTGTAGTACCTGTTGCAGCTTGAAAACTACCAGACTTTTCAGATGTATAGATTAGTGCTTTCTTGAAGAAAAAGTTATGGTGCTTTAAGAGGACCCCTTGACCAGTGACCTGTCCTGGGGGGAAGTGACACTGTCCCAAGACCTGCCCTTAAGGGGTGTCGCTAGGTAAGAAGATAAAAGGGCTGGTTACCCAGAGCCCTGCCTCTTTGGACCGGGGTCCTTCTACCCTGCACAGAGGTGCCTTGGCTCCGGCCTCACCCCGACCTCCCTTCCCCAGACGGCTCACAACAGCTCCCTCCCCTGTTTTCCCTGTTGGAGACTGGATGGAGGGGGCTCAGCAGGTCCACTCCGCTCCTGTAAACAGCGGAGTGGAGGAGGGAGGCCCTGCGCAGTGCCAACCCCAGCCCGGACCTTCCCCAGGAGGAGAGAGGATTAAACCATTAAATCCTTTTGGTCATGTTTGCAAAGTGGGGTGGGGGGGCCGGGCCCTGCTGACATGTCCATGCAGTCAGTCTCCATCTTGGGTCCTGCACGTGGAAAGAGTCTACCACTGCCATTCTAGAGAGCACTGATCAGCAGGAAGAGAGACTGTTGTTTGTGCCACTGAGAAAAAACTGGGGATGCTCAAACATTGGGGAGAATTCCCTTGGGTTTAGCCGAAGAAAGCAGAAGGACTTGAGAATCCTTAAACCCTGGGCATGAAAGACAGAGTCTGGGTTCTTTGTCTGAAAGCATGTCTCCTGCATCGACAGATGCAGTTCAGGTGCTGAGGAAGCAGGCCTGCCCGATGAACTTTGAGCTGGAGAAGCTACGCTGAAGAACAGAAGAACTCACCAGTCTGCAAACAGCCTGGGTGCTGCTGTTCCTAGGGGGTGGCACATGAATAATAGGGTGGTAGTACTTGTCTCTACTTGACTGACATGTTCTCTTTCCCCCAGATCTCTGATGTGAAAAAGACCCAAGGACCGATACGATAGCGATGTCCCATTGTGTTTTTCTCAGAATACACGATGGCACTTGTGACTCAGTTTCTAGTTTGTGTGAACTTGCTTAACCTTTTCTTCTTTTCTGTAGACAGTTATAGAGTTGATAAACCCTTTTCCATTTTCCCTAAGCTACCCATTCTCTGGCAAATTCTATCCAAGATCTCATTGAGACCTAACTGCTTTGTTTTCTTTTCTTTTACCTTTGATTGTGGTCTTGAACCCACCACAAGTACTGTTTCACTGCTACCTGGCGTGGAATGGATAATGTTAGACTGTCAAAGAAGATGGATCATCAAGGGCCACCTCGACATCGATAAAGAAATCTGGGACTTGAGGTGGACTTGGCTCACTGTACTCCCAAAACAGCCCTCCTGCCCAAAAGTCACTGCCTCCAGGGAGAGCCCTCAGACCTTCCTCTTTGGACAAGTGTGGAAGCCTGGCTTGAGAAGGCAGAGATTGTCAGACCTCCATGAGAAAGGCTGAGGGAGCTGGGTCTCCTGAGCTTGGAAAAAAGGAGCCTAAGGGGCAATCCCTTTAATGTTGATAAATAGGGAAAGGGCAGGTGTCAGGAGGATGGAGACAGGCTCTGTACTGGAATGGGCTTCCCAGGGAGGTTGTGGTGTCTCCTTTTCTGATGACTTTCCAGACCCATCTGGCTATGTTCCTGTCTGACCTGCCCTGGTTTCTATGGTCCTGCTTAAGCAGGGGGGGTTGAACTCAATGATCCGTGGAGGTCTCTTCTGACCCCTGTGTGTCTGTGTAGCAGCCTGTTCCAAGGTTTGTCTGTCTTTCTTTTGTAGCAAAGGTGAAGGAGCCATTTGCATTCCTAGAAGATTGTACCTCAGCAGTTTCCCTTCTGAGACAGTACAGTAAGGGAAAGAGCTAACTAATCTGCCTGTGGCCTTCCAAGTCCACTGGGAACTCTGTAAGCACAGAGAGGTGCCTGCCTGGGCAAGTTGGTCATCTCATTTGCTATGTGCCAAGACCATAGAATTATTTAGGTTGGAAAAAGACCTTCCAGATCATCAAGTCCGACCATGAACCCAACTGTCCTGAGGCCACCGCTAAGCCCTGTTCCTAAGCTCCGTATCTACATGACTTACAGGGAGGGGTACTCTACCCCCTCCCTGGGCAGCCTGTTCCAAGGCCTGATGACCATGAAGCAGATTTTCCTAACATTCAACCTAACCTGCTTCTGTAAGTCGCACCTTTGGCTCAGACATCTCGGAGGTGTTTTCACTTCTTCATGAATGGGAGCAGAAATGTTCCAGCACCTCAGCACTTCCACAGGAAAGAATTTGTTCCTTGTGTCCAACCTAAACTTTCCCCTTAGTATCACTTGACATGCAGCCATTAACCATCTCCCTGGAGTTTCTCCTCTGCCCCATCATAGCAGGAATTCCTACCTCACATCAGACCTTCTCCAGTAGGTTTCAGCTACAGTGATGGCACAAAGTGTGTGGGGCATGAAGATTTGTCATAGCTTGATCTTTGACCAGGTGCTTCTGCTGAGACTCAAACTTCTGCGTGTAAGGCAGCCTGTTTCCATGGACGTGCAACAGTTGGATAGTCCTTCCACACTTCTATTGACCAAGAAGAACTCCTGGAGTCTGGAAAGGCATCTGGGCTCCATCTCGGCTGCTTCTTGTCTCTGTTACAGGCAGCTGTTGTAGCAAACACCCAGTGAAAGACAATTCATTCTCTCTCTCTCTCTGTATCTCTTAGAAGAAAAAAACCCAGTCAGGAGAAAACCATCCAAACCAGGAGAAGGCTAAAGGTTACCTGAACCAAGACCACCGCAGCAATCAGCAAGGGCACTGGGGAGGCCTCCCTTCGAGTCCTGGAGGCAGCGCTGGGCTCCTCATTTCAACAAAGAGATGGAGGGGCTGGAGTGGGTCCAGAGGAGCAGCAAAGCTGGGGAAGGGACTGGAGGGAAAAAATGATGAGGAGAAGCTGAGGGAGCTGGGAGTGTTGAGCCTGGAGAAGAGGAGACTCAGGGGGGACCTTGTCCCTCTCCCAACTCCCTGAAGGAAGGTTGTAGTCAGGTGGGGGTCAGGCTCTTCTCCCAGGCAACCAGCACCAGGACAAGAGGGCAGGGCCTGAAGCTGCCAGGGAAGGGTTAGGCTGGATGTTGGGAAGCCCTTCCTCATGGAAAGGGTGATCGGAGTGTGGACTGGACTGCCCAGGGCAGTGGGGGAGTCCCCATCTCTGGAAGTGTTGAAGGCCAGCCTGGCTGTGGCCCTGAGCGCCCTGGTGTGGCCGCTGTGGTGATGTTGGGTGCTGGGCTGGACTGGATGAGCTCAGAGGGCTTTTCCAGCTTCAATCAGTCTGTGGTTCTGTGAAAGGAGTGGGCTCAGAACCATCAGCACAAAGCTGCTGCCTATGGGATGTGCCAGAGGTCATCACTTTTCTGATTCATCAGGGATTTGAGGCAGGAGACATCAGAAATGAGGTAGGTTTGAGATGCTGTTCTCACCAAAACTTGGAACTGCTTGCCTTAGGGTGCCTCCCAGCACTGGGGAGCCCAGCTGGAAGCCATAAGCAGCTCCAGGCTCGGGGCTCGTGACATCACTGTGGCACGGAGCGCGTTTCTCACATACTGCAACAGCACAGATCCAGGCTGTTAGCTGATGGAGCTCATTACACAGCCAACTCGTCGCCTGCAGACACTCCATTCCTGCAGGTTAAGCTTTTTGCCTTGGTGGAGAGATGGCCTTTTTCAGCTGCAAAGAGGATATTAAAAAGCAAATAAAATGTAAAAGATACTAGAATTGGTTCAACCTGAACATCAGGACACAAAAGAATTTGTTTCTGAAAGGCAAGCAATGCTCAGCTACTCAGGAACTCCTAGATGTGAAGTTTACTCACCAGTAACTCCAGGAAACATCCAGAAATCAGGGGATACCTGTGCTAAAGGAAGGCTGTTTTTTTCCCCTGAAAAGAGTAGTCAGGGCTTGGAACAGGCTGCCCAGGTTGTCATCCCTGGAGGTTTTTAAAGATCATTTAGATGTGGTGCTCAGAGAGCTGGTCTGGTGGTGACCTTGGTAGAGTGGAGGTAGTGATTGGACTTAATGATTATAGAATCATCCCAGGTAGAAAGGACCTCCAGGATCATTCAGTCCAGCCCTCATCACAACAGCTCCCTAACCCCTAGACCACAGTCTCAAATGCTCTAGCTACTTGGTTTTTTGACACCTCCTGGGATGAAAACTGCACCATCTGCCTGTGATTCTTTGATTTCTGAAGCACTTGAAGAGCAATTGAAAAACAATTTAAAACTTGATATAATTTTGCCTACTGTGATGACCAAGTCCCAGTGGGACTCTTACACAGGACACAGCATAGCTTCGGGGGCACCTCCTAATCCCTGCTGCTTTTCAGCAGGATGGCCAGTGCAAAGGCTCAGCCTCACACCAGCAGAAAGCTTTGGAAGAAGATGACTCCACTTTTTTACCTTCTCTAGGCAGCTTCCAGCAACTTTCCATCCACGAGACAGGAATTTAAAGAGATGTGGATTCGCATCTTCTCCCCAGTCATGACTGTTATGCTCTGACTTAAGATGTCTGAACTCCAGAATGTACCCTTAGCTACTAAAACATGAGTTGACCTTGATTTCTGAGCAGCCACCGCACAAAACCTTCCAACTCGTCTTCAAATTGCAGCAACTCTTTATGGATTCTTCCAGCTGACCCCTCTGATTCTATTTTAAGCAGCTGAGTCGGGGCAGTTCATTGCATGGGAAGATACTGAAGAACAACAGCTATAGCTCCAGCAGAAGTTAGAAAAACTTTTATATGACACTGTGTTCCTCCTAATTCCTGCAAAGCTGCCTTCTGAGCACAAAATGTGCTTAGCAGCTCATCTGAACTCGCCAATAACTGCCTTTCCCCAGTCAGCAGGGCAGTGATTTTGCAGCTGCTGCTACTGCACCTCACTTACCTGCAGCTCCTTCTGATGGTGCTCAGACTGTTCACAGTTGTGCTAGTAACTCCCAGAAGTACAAATCCACTCTTGAAGGGAACAGGAGCTGCAAGATGCCCTTCCACAGCCTTCACAGCTGCAGGAGGTGCTCAGCTGGACTGCTGGGTCCTGCTCCTGCTGATGCCCAGCCCATGCCCCTGTTCATGCTCAGTAACAGTCACAAAGCAGTAACGGAATGAACATATCCTCAGCTTACTCCACTTGCTAGAGTGTTAAGGTCAAGAGTAATGACAGGTACCCTTACAAGGGCTGTACTGCTGAGGAAGTTCTAATTCTAAATGAATTAGAACTCATTTCAATAGGTTACCTTACACAGTCCCCAGTGGAGTAACAATCCATCCCAGTATGACACATTGGGAAGGGTCTGCAAGGCTGAGATGCTTGCTGCCTGTCTAGAGCTCAGCCAGCAATCTGAAACCAGCTCTTCCACTGGGGAAAAGGAGGAATGGCCTTGGCCAAGGTCCCGCTAAACTTGTGTTTCAGGACTGCAGCCAGCTGGAGCTCTGCTGCTTCTCCACCGTTCCAGGGTGCAGTCTTCATCTTCCAGCTATGCAATGGGCAGGCAACTGGAAAGGGGAGTCGCGCTGCTCCCTCTCATCCTCAGCACCTGACCGGGGATACTCAGGTAGCTCCTATCTGACCCCTGCTGCAAGCAGACAGGAAAGGGTTGAGGGAATTCCTCACTCAACAATTGCAAATGCAAGTGATCAGTAGGGAGGATGAACAACTCCTGTGGTACCCACTGCCCAGAATGCCCATTTCACCTCAGCTTTAAGCAAACTGCACTGAAAGGGACAGCCCTGTTGTCTCCTCCTCCTGCTGTGGTGATTCCCTGGCACTGGCAGGAGCATGCACACACCAGGGTGATAATCGCAGAATGTCTGAGGCTGGAGAAGCCCTCGGAGGTCATCCAGCCCAGCCCAGGACCTAACATCACAACAGCCACACCACGTCACTAAAGGCCACAGCTAGGCTGACCTTCAGCACCTCTAGGGATGGAGCCTCCACCACCTCTCTGGGCAGATTCAAGAACTTTTTCCTGATGTCTGTCCTTTTCCAGCTTCCAACCATGACACCTCATCCTGTCATTCTCTGCCCCCTTGAACGGCCTTCTCTAGCCTTCTGACAGTCCCTTTTGCGGACTGAAAGGTCACTGTAAGGTCCCCTTGGAGCTTTCTTCTCTCCAGGAGAAGAAACCACCCCAACTCTCAGCCTGTCCCCATAACAGAGGGGCCCCATCCCTACCCTTTCACATTGCTCAAAACCACAGCATCCCAGCTCACGTGTGTGATTTGGGGCAGGACTGCATGATATCATTATTTTCTGTATTAAAACAGCTATGGAGCTGCTGCAGTGCCCCAGCAGAACACTCACTGCAGCTACCTGCACACCAACGCATAAGAGCTAGCTAGGCTGTCTGCGTGAAGCAGAAAGTCAACATCTTTTACACCCCAGACACTTGCCAGTAACACCTTCCTACTGCCTGGACACTCAAGAGACAAGTCTGACCTTTCAGCTCTGCCTGGCTTTTTCTGAAAACTAGGGCTTGAAATCATAGAAACATCATGGCTGGGAAGGACAACAGCTCCCTAACCCCTGCACCACGGCCTCAAGTGCTCTAGCTACTTGGTTTTTAAACACCTCCAGGGATGGGGACTCCACCACCTCCCTGGGCAGCCTCTTCCAGTGCCCAACCACTCTCTCAGCAAAGAACTTCTTCCTAAAATCCAACCTAAACCTCCCCTGATGCAACTTGAGGCCATTTCCCCTTGTCCTTTCATTAGTAATTTGGGAGACGAAACCAGCACCAGGCTCACTAAAACCTCCTTTGAAGTAGCTGTAGAGAGCAATACGGTCTCCTCTCAGCCTTCTCTTCTCTAGACTAAATAACCCCAGTTCCCTCAGCCGCTGTCCACAGGGCCTGTTCTGTAGCCTTCTCCCCAGCATCGTTGCTCTTCTCTGGCCCCGCTCCAGCCCTTCAGTGTCCTTATGACACTGTGGTGCCCAAAACTGGATCCAGTACTCAAGGTGCAGTCTCACGAGTGCAGAGCACAGGGGCACCATCACCTGCCTACTCCTGCTAGTTACCCTGTTCCTGATCCAGGCCAGGATGCCATTGGCCTCCTTGGCCACGTGGGCCCCCTGCTGGCTCCTGTTCAGCCAGCTGCCAGCCAACACCCCCAGGTCCTCTTCCACCAGGCAGCTCTCCAGCCCCTCTTCCTCAAGCCTGTAGCAGTAAGAGCCCTTTAGAATAGTTAAACCAGTTGAGATGACCAACAGCCTAACCACCACTCTTTTTAAAGCAGCACAGTCAGAGCTAGATGTGATGTCTCCTTTTCTCACTCCTTGTCTCTCTTGCTCCTAGCTGAGGGGTCCCAATGCTGCAAAAAAGAGAAGGAAGATACCAAAGACCAGTTGAATTCATTTCAGAGCATTTATTGCACCAAATGCTGCAAAGAAAGACCCAAATGCCAGCACACAGGAACAGCTATGAGAAAACCCCAGGTTGTTTGACACTGGTACTCAGTCATTCCTAAAAAAGACTAAGCTCTCCAAACATGCAACAACAACACACTTGTCTTCTACTATGGCAAAACCTGCTACGTACGAGCTCAAATCAGCCCGCCTGACCTCAAAGGAGAAAGAAAAAGAAACAAAATAAAAATGCCTGGAGCCTATCCAGCAGTTCAGATTCAGTTCTGATTTGGTTCCTTTTAACTGCAGGGATAACTCGAGGGATAAAGGATCCTAGAAGCGTTTGGTGTGTGGGGTTTTGACTGTCAGAGTGACGACTCTAGGGAGCAGAGAAGATCGCAAATGTGAACTAAAGAATCGGCACCTGGTCCTTTTAGACAAAGATAAAAGACATGAGTTTAGCAAGTACCTGCTTCTATTAGATCCTGGTACTGTTTGGGGTTAAAGAATTCATTTAGATGAAAAACCTACAACTTAGCAGTCCATTCCTTCCCTCATCACATGAAGGTTTTAAGTCTTGCCTGAAAAATAAAAGCAGCATACATTCTTGAAATCGCACTGTGTAAACAGCATCCACACAGATCCTGAACAAGCCTGGTGCACTCCCACCCTACCCAGAAAAACTGTACTGAAGTTTACAAAACACTAGATAATACTGATAAAACCGACTGGGGAGCATCGGGCAGAAAAACAAAGCTACATCATCCATTTGAAAACACATCTGTACATTCAGATCACTTGTCATCCTACAAAAAGAAAACCAGAAACATGCCCTAAAGATGGCTAAGAACACAACTGGAAATACTGACCGCCCTGGCATGCCACACAAAGTTACAGCAACAGCAAGAAGCTACCACAACAACTCCCAAGTTTTTAAAGACTTCAGAGTCAAAAAAAAAAGCCCTAAGAAGGTGGAATCCTGTCAACTGAGGTAGTACATTTGGTGGAGGGGAAAATGTCTTCAACTCTTTCATCTAAAGCCTTTTAAAGGTAAGAAACAGATTCCATTGTGGCTTCTCCTTCCCCCAAAACTAAAACAGTGAGAACAAATGAGTCCATCGTGTAAATTCTGAAGAGCAGCAAAATGTTAGAGAAAGCAGCAAGAACTGTTAAGTTTTAGCCTGGGCTGAAGAAAATCCCAATGGACTTGAGCATTGGCTCACAAGCCACCAACCCTTAGATTCATGTGACGGCCTCTGAGGTTCACGAGATGTCCTGCCAAAAGGCTTTTAAAACAACCTAATGAGTAGTTGATAGAAGACAAGCAGGTGTTACTGCTATTAGTCTTGCAATCGGTGTTGGCTGACCTTTCGCATCCTTAGTACAGGTTAACAGCAGCAGAGGTTTAGTGTCCATCAGCCTGTTCAGATTAAAATCCACTGCTTTAAGGGGACTGGAACCGATGTCTCATTAACTCAGCTACTAGTTAAGAGTCACACGAACTAGAGAAGGTTCTACAGACACTTGGGGAAGCAGTTCCATAGCCTTGCACATGCACATGCTCTCCATCACAGGGATAGCTCAGGAATACGTCACCTTTTGATGGTTCTTACTGTCTCTCAACCGTGTGGAACAGAGTGCTATCTGCTAACAACGACATGCAAAACTAAGGTTGCTTCCCAGCAGATAGGAAGTGTCTCAGACCAAAGATATGAACCGTAAGTGGCAGGAGAAAATCAGAACCATAGTTAAGACCTCAGCCTTTTTAGGCAGAACATTAGGGATAAGAAGGAAAATGCGATAAAAGAAACATTTGGAATGTCAGCTCAGAAACCGAGCATGTAAGGAGCAGCTTCAGAGGCGTTGTATCAGAACATTAGGTCTCCCTCCACTTGGAAACAACCTCTTTTCACAGTAGGCCAGTCTACCTGCTTCCCTCACAAAGCGCCATGAGGTTAATGCAGACCCCCAGCACACGAAACAACTCACGATATGCACATCGCAGGATTTCAAATCATTCAAAGTTTACTGTAGAAAAGTCCAAACATCAAGGTAGTAGGAAATAAAAACGCTTTTAAGAAAAGTGTGTCCCTTCAGTGTTAAAAATCTGTCATCAGCAGTGAGGAGAAGGAGGAGAAGTCGCAACTGGTGACCAAAAGTTTCTTACTAGACATCGCTGTTTCCAAGCGATTGCGCTGCCAGCAGTTTGCCTGCAGGTTTGACGGCTTCAGCTCGCTCATCCCTGCTGGTTCACAACACAACGGTGCAATACTAAGCTTTCTGCTTCATTAAGAAAAGGTGGGTTTTGATCCTTTGTTGTCTCCAGTCTGGTCCAGAGTTTCATATCCAGCTGTAGCAAATTTTACACCAGAAAATGAAATTTTGTGTTTTACCTTTTAGATTCGTGGGATCAACTGCTGGAAAAGAGGGAAATACAAAACGTCATCTTGCGTTCTAGAAACACGCAAGGCCAGGAGCAACGAGAGGAGAAGTAGCGTTCTGGTTCAGAGTAGTTCACCTGGTAAGGAAAGGCACCCGGATGACAGTTCAAGGTTTCTGTAGAAGCAAAAAGGGGAACTGCAAACATTCGTAGTGATATCAAATATTGGGGGGTTGCCCCCTACATTTCATTTTAAGCCAGAGAAAGCTCCTCTTTTCTTCCTCCTTAGTAGCTGGAAAAAACACTTGTAACTGGAGACTTGGTGGGGGGCTGTTTCTTGCCATGTATTTCCCTGGTGAGATCGTCCTCGGTTGGTGCTGGCTGCCCGACGTACGTGTGCGTAGGCACGCGCTGACAGCACCGCTACCACACAGCAGTTTGTCAGACTCCGATTCCTTGGAGATAGTAACGCTCAGTGACACCAAGAGACAGGCTTCAGTTCCCAGGACTACAGCCGTACAGAAACTCCACAGAGTTCATGAGGTTGCATCAGCAACAAGTGTAAACTTGGAGCAGAAATTCCGTAAGGCTTTCCCACGAAATCCCTATCTCGGCAGCCCAGTCCAGTTCCAGCCACCGGCTCGTTTGAATGCCTCCTCGTTAAAACAGCAGCAGCCACAGCTTTCTCCACCTGATGTCTTTAAAGGGAGAAGTTGCATCACCTCCATTCCCAACACCAGTCGGCTGCTGAACTATTCAGGTTCCTTGTGCCAACCCCAGCACCTCTACTGTACAAGACCTGTGTGCAAGCTCTGCCAGAAAACCGCATCCCACCCACCGCACCGGGGGATGGGAATGCTATGCACAGAGTCCACAGCTCTTCCTCCTCCTCCCCAGCAAAGAAACACCCACCAAGCACAGCTTCACCACATCCACTTGGACCCAACTTGTTCTTTTCACTGGTACTTCATGGTTTTGAGCAGCGTTTTGGTCGGCAGCTCTTGGTCTGCCGTGTAGTGTGAAGGTTTGTCCTCTGAATAAAAATAAAACACAAAGATGTGGCCACTGTCTGGATTTAAGTTACAGAAGTGAGATTGTATGAAAAACCTGAATGCCTTTTGCATTATGTAAACTGGAGTTCTCCGATACAGCATCCGGTTGGAATCAGAATCGGAAGGCAGTACAGTCATCACCTGCGGTCCTCAGTGTTCCCCTTGACCAGTGTTTGGCACCTCTGTTCTTCATTCAAACCCACGTTTGCCTTTTTCAAACGTAATGGAATGACTATCCTGAGATTTTAATTTATAACAGTATCTGAGCAACGTACGGGGAGTGAGTACTGGCGATAGCGGCCAGCAGAGGCAAGTCGTTGGATTCAATCCTGGGAACCAAAAGAAAAAGAGGCAGACTTTAAAGCACGCAGTCATCTTCACAAAAAGAGAGAAACATGAGGTAATATCTTTTGCAGAGAGATCTGGCCAGGCTGGGTCAATGGGCAGAAGCCAACGGGATGAGGTTTAACAAGGCCAAGGGCAGGGGACTACACTTTGGCCACAAGAGCCCCCTGCAGCTACAGACTGGGGGATGAGGGGCTGGAGAGCAGCCTGGCAGAGGGGTCCTGGCAGCACTGGGTGACAACCAGCTGAACAGGAGACAGCAGGGTGCCCAGGTGGCACAAAAGGCCAATGGCATCCTGGCTTGGATCAGCAGTAGTGTGGCTAGCAGGGCTAGGGGCATCATTCTCCCCCTATACTGGTCATTGGGGAAGCCTCCCCTCCTGTCCTGGGGGAAGTGCTGGGCTACTCACTTCAAGAAAGAAATGGAAGGGCTGGAGCAGGTGCAGAGGAGCAACCTGGCTGGGGAAGGGACTGAAGGGAAAGTCGGATGAGGAAATTCTGAGGGAACTGGGGGCATTTAGCCTGGAGAAGAGGAGACTCAGGGGGCACCTTCTCCCTCTCTCCAACTCCCCTGAAGGGAGGTTGCAGTCAGATGGGCGCTGGGCTCTTTTCTCAGGCAACCAGTGCCCAGACGAGAGGGCAGGGCCTGAAGCTGCCAGGGGAGCATTGGGTTGGATATTAAGAAGACCTTCCTCCAAGAAAAGGTGATCACACCCTGGACTGCCCAGGACCATGGTGGAGAACCCATCCCTGAAGGTGTTGAAGGACAGCCTGGCTGAGGCCCTTAGTGCCCTGGTGCGGCCACTGTGGTGATGTAAGGTCCTGGGCTGGGCTGGATGAGCTTTTCCAACCTCAATAGTTCTGGGGTTCTGTGATCCACTTTGAAGAACCGGGAAGTATCTTGCTATAAATAATTCGGCGATTAACTCAGTTTATGACCCTGACTCAGATCATACCAGCAAAGTGAGGTAATAAAGTTTAAAACCAGGAAGTCTGCTACCATTTAAGTCAAGAGCAGGGCAGGAGTTTGTGGTCTATAATCTTTTGTGGCTTAAATAAAACCATTTTATTTATTGCTGAACCATGAGCCTTGGTTTGTAGTCTTGCCAGTCAGGAGGCACCGACAAGCCTAAATACCAGCCTGTGGAAGACCAAATATTTCATGTCTAGAGCATAACCTCAGCTCACCATATCAGAAGGGTTGTCATAGCTAACATGTCCAGGAGCTGGCATTATTAATTCTTCCAGGGCTGGCTCTCAAGTGCAACAGTTTGTTTCTAAGCATTCCCAGATGATGCAAGTGTGCTGGTACCTATGGATTGTGCTGGTACCTATGGATCTATTTATCACAGAAATACAGAATGATTGATGCTGGAAAAGCCCTCTGAGCTCATCCAGCCTAGCCCAGGACCACATGCAGACAGGTCTGGAAAGTCTCCAGAGAAGAGAACTCAACAACCTCCCTGGGCAGCCCCTTTCCAGTGCTCGGTCACCCTTACACAGTAAGAAGTTCTCCCTCATGTTAAGGTGGAACTTCCTGTGGTCCAACTGACACCCAGCGTGCCTTGTCCTATTCCAGGATGCAAAAGCAAAGACATTGTCTCTTCTTGACCCCCAACCCTCATGAATTTAGAGACAGGGATTAAGATCCTTCACAACCTTCTCCTCTCCAGACTGAAAAGCCCCAGGTCTCAGTCCTTCCTCATAAAGCAGGTGCTCCAGTCCCCTATTCATCCTCATGGGCCCCCACTGGACTCTCTCAGTCAGATCTCTGTCCCTCTTGAATGGGAGAGCCCAGAACTGGGCACAACACTCCAGATGTGACCTCACTAGGGCCATCCTTACATCTGCAGATGTAAGAATCACAAGTAATTGTTCTTGTTGCAGGACTGTCTCCCCTCCTGATTTCCACTTGGCTCACCAAACACACTTCCACACTTAGTTACACACAAGAGGAGAGTGCCAAGTATGAAGAAAGCAGCAAGCCCTCGTGAGAACAAGACAGCAGCATATAGAAGCGGAAAACAAGCGCTTGCATTTAGTTTTGCCGTTGGTTAGGACCAACACTGGGAAGTACTCACCCCAGCACAACTCCTAGCTCTTTTACATGCACTCGTGTGTGTCCTCGCAGATATTCTGAAAGCATTTTGCTTTTGAGATACATCTCCTGCAGTCTATCCTCCAGATGCATTATGCACTGTGAGCAGAGAGAGAGAAAAGATCTCAGCATGGCTACAGCACTCACATGCAAATCTTACAGAAAGGAAAGCACTTCAGTTTCGTAGCTGCTGCCTGAGCTAGAACATCTTTTGAAACTCAATCTTCCACTCAAAATCCAGCAGGAATTGATTTTATTAAGGTTGTGTTACTGAGATTAAAAAATGGTAAACTATCCCCTCACAAAGGAACTCTCTCAGAACTGGGGGACTCAAACATCTTGAAGGTCTCTTCCAGCTGAAACTACTCCATGATTCTATGATTTCAGCTTTCTTGGGCAGCAAGGTTCAAAGACAATGAGGACTCAAGGCTTGAAATCATTAAAGACATCTCACTAAGAATCAAACTTGGATGAAGATATCTTTGTTACTACTTTTTTTCTGAAAAACTCCATTGAGACAACAGATCCTAAAATTAGAAGAACTAACTGTTCTTAAAATTAACAGTTCCTAAAAAACAGCTCTAGAGATCTGCTAGTCAAGAAACTAAGACTTTGTACTGTACTGGGCACTGGAGAGGCCTCTCCTCGAGTACCGGGGGCAGTGCTGGGCCATTCACTTTAACAAAGAGATTGAGGGGCTGGAGCCAGACCGTAGGAGCAACGACACAGGGGAAAGGTCTGAAGGGGAAGGGTGATAGGGAAAAGCTGAGGGAGCTGGGGGTGTCCAGCCTGGAGTAAAGGACACTCATATTTATCAACATTAATGAGGTCACCCCTCAATCTCCTTTTTTCTAAGCTCAAGAGACCCAGCTCCCTCAGCCTTTCCTCATCAGGTAAATGCTCCACTCCATCATCTCTGTGGCTCTGTGCTGGACTCTCTCAATCAGTTCTGTGCCTTTCTGGAACTGAGGGGCCAAAAACCAGGCACAGTATTCCAGATGTGGTTTCCCCAGGGCAGAGTAGAGGGGTTGGACTGAATGATCTTAAAGGTCTTTTCCAACCTAAATGATTCTGTGAGGTCTCAATCACAGAAGACAGAGGCATTTTTGAAATGCACTCTGTAGCAGTAGAAGAGATCACAGGGAAAAGCTTTTGAAGAGTAGCTTGATCTACTTGCTCCAAGCAAGTTTTTGCTCAAGTCATTACAATGACACACTTCTGACTCCACTCCAAAGGGAAACACCTTCTGGTCTTCTCAATTCCAGGCAAGCCTGAAGCAAAAAGCCTATGAGCACTTCCTCACGCAGTTCAAGGGAGTGTGCAGCTGATTTTCAACGCAGCACTTCAATCTTTCGATCCCACTACTCTTGCTAATGGACTATTGATTTCTATCACTTTTGGTAGCAAGGGAGCAAGTAAACAACAACCCCACACGATTCTAAAAAAAGAGAAGAGATTCTTCACGTAACACGATCTGTTCCTCCTAAACGTGTTTCAAGAATCAAAAGACATTTTTCCCAGTGTGAGCTTGGTACATGAATCCATTTTGCTCCCGATATCCACATGAAATGAAGCACAGAAGGGCTTGGGGGCTTCTGGAAGGGATTTTTTAGCTTCCTTTGCAGCCTCTCTCATTGACTTGAGGAAAAAAAGTCAAAACACTGCTAAAACTAGAAAAGCAGCCACCTTGAAGTGAGTTTAAATGCACAGGTGCAGCTCCTGACATGCAGGGTTGCAGCCACCATTCCCCTGTCCCCCTGCAGAGCTCTCTCCAGTACAGTCACCAGTCTGAACTGCAACATGATTCCACCACTTGCCTTTCGTTCTGTCTCATGTTGGGGTCTGCTCTTCTCATACCACAAAAAACCCCCAAGGAACTTATTGCTGTCAACAAGTGCACTCCTAAAGGCATCTTCATGCCACTCACACTCATCTCTAATTGATATTAGTATGGATATTGGTCCAAATTCAAATTGATAGTCACTACACTAAAACAGCAGCACTTCTCACCCTGGAGTTCAACGGGTAAGTAGCCAAGAGCTGTAAAATCCACCATCAGAAGGAGCAAAGTCTCTCTATAGTGGATTATAGAATCACAGAACATTAGGGATTGGAAGGGACCTCCAAAGGTCATCCAGTCCAATCCCCCTGGCAGAGCAGGATCACGTAGACCAAGTCGCACAGGAACACATCCAGGTGGGTTTTAAGCGTCTCCAGAGAAGGAGACTATTAAATACTTTGTACCATCTCTGTAGTACTTCAGACACGAATCCATCACTAGGGCAACGCTCCAGACAGAACTCTGCATTCTGCTGGCCAAGCTAAGCAAGTTTCAGTAGCTACGGTCTGGAAATACATACAAAGTCAGCTGGGACGTTGAGTTTGTAAAGCTGCAGAATAGACTGCAATAAACTGGATACTTGACTTGACACCAAAACATCCTTGCCCAGCTTCGTGTTGTCCATCATCTTCCTCTGGCTGGTGGCTACTTGTACATTCCATTTATCGGTGTCCGCAATAATGCAGACAGCTTCTGCGATGGGCTCATCTAGCACTGGATGCTGCAACAGACACAAAACACAAACATTAGGTGACCTGTTCCTGCACATTTCCACAGCTTAGTTTGAGGTTCCAATTCTATTCTCACTGAGACAGGGAATAAGGAAGTGATCCAGCTGTTTTGTTTTGTCCATAGAATCATGGCTGGAAAGGGCCTTCAGGATCATCTAGTCCAGCCCTCATTACAACAGCTCCCTAACCCCTGCACCCTGGCCTCAAGTGCTCTAGTTACTTGTTCTTTAAACACCTCCAGGGATGGGGACTCCACCACCTCCCTGGGCAGCCTCTTCCAGTCACCAGTTCTCTCAGGAAACCACTTCTTCCTAAGATCCAACCTAAACCTTCCCTGACGCAACTTGAGGCCATTTCCCCTTGTCCTATCATTAGGAATTTGGGAGAAGAGACCAGCACCAGCCTCGCTACAACCTCCTTTCAGGTAGCTGTAGAGAGCAAGGAGGTTTCCTCTCAGTCTCCTTGTCTCTAGACTAAATAATCCCAGTTCCCTCAGCCACTCTCCACAAGACCTGTTCTCCAGCCCTCTCCTCAGCTTTGCTGCTCTTCTCTGGCTACACTCCAGCCCCTCAGTGTCCTCGGACCCAGTACTCGAGGTGCAGTCTCACGAGTACAGAGGCACCATCACCTCCCTACTCCTGCTAGTTACCCTGTTCCTGATCCAGGCCAGGATGCCATTGGCCTCCTTGGCCACGTGGGCCCCTGCTGGCTCCTGTTCAGCCAGCTGCCAGCCAACACCCCCAGGTCCTTTTCCACCAGGCAGCTCTCCAGCCACTCAGCAACATTAGGACAATTAAGTCCAAACTGCCCAACTGATCAAGGTGTTTAATTTTCAGCTGTGCTTCAAAATCACAATTCCAGTATTTTCTGAGAGTGCAGTATTTTGTGAAGGGGAACCTCATGAAGTTCAACAAAGGACAAGTGTAGTGTCCTGCATTTGAGGAAGAGCAACACCAGGCACCAGTACAGACTAGGGGCCATCCTGATGGCAAACAGCTTCATGGAGAAGAACCTTCTTGTTCTGGTGGACAGTCAGTTGTCCATGGGACAGCAAAGTGCCCCTGTGGCCAAGAGAGTATCCTGGGGTGCTTCACAAAAGTTGCATCCAGCAGGTTTAGGGAGGCTCTTCTTCCCATCTACTCTGTCCTGGTGAGACCCACACCTGCAGTACTGTGTCCAGTTCTGGGCTCCCCAGTTTACGAGAGACATGGATCTACTGGAAAGGGTCCAACAGGGAGCTATGAGGATGAAGAACTGGAACATCATGATACTGAATGTAGTTTCATATCTGACCAGTCTGACATTGTCTAAAGAAGTGACTTAATTCCAGCAGGATGACTCGATCGCTGCAGAGAGCAGCGCACAGAATCACACTGTGAAGGTCACACAGTTACTGTAGCACAAGATTAGTGTTAATTAGATTAACGATGCCATTCAGGAGTGCCTGAAGTATAGTAACTACATGGCAAAGCTCTTACCTACAGACGACGGCTTTCTGCAGCCAGTCCTTTCTGCTACAGCCTAGAGTAACAGAGGCCTCCACAGGACTTCATCTCCCTTGCAACACATGCCACTCCGTGGCACAGTAAGATACTTCACCATCCCTATCAACCTCGTGAAACACAAGTAATTCTGTCTGCTACTGTGATCGAAGAGAGAAGCACTGAGGGTTTTAGTCCTGGTTTGTACCTTGAAGTTGCAAACTGTTTTCCTCACATTTCTCTTTGAAGAGAGCGAAAAGGAAAGCACAGGTGATTCTGGCCTAAACAGGCATAGCATGCAGTGGATTAACAGCTCGGTTTGGGGCCCCTCAGTCCCAGGACACACAGCCACACAGAGAGTCCAGCACAGATACACACAGATAGATGATGGAGCATCTCCCTGATGAGAAAAGGCTGAGGGGGCTGGGTCNGAGTCCAACAGGGAGCTATGAGGATGAAGAACTGGAACATCATGATACTGAACGTAGTTTCATATCTGACCAGTCTGACATCGTCTAAAGAAGTGACTTAATTCCAGCAGGATGACTCGATCGCTGCAGAGAGCAGCGCACAGAATCACACTGTGAAGGTCACACAGTTACTGTAGCACAAGATTAGTGTTAATTAGATTAACGATGCCATTCAGGAGTGCCTGAAGTATAGTAACTACATGGCAAAGCTCTTACCTACAGACGACGGCTTTCTGCAGCCAGTCCTTTCTGCTACAGCCTAGAGTAACAGAGGCCTCCACAGGACTTCATCTCCCTTGCAACACATGCCACTCCGTGGCACAGTAAGATACTTCACCATCCCTATCAACCTCGTGAAACACAAGTAATTCTGTCTGCTACTGTGATCGAAGAGAGAAGCACTGAGGGTTTTAGTCCTGGTTTGTACCTTGAAGTTGCAAACTGTTTTCCTCACATTTCTCTTTGAAGAGAGCGAAAAGGAAAGCACAGGTGATTCTGGCCTAAACAGGCATAGCATGCAGTGGATTAACAGCTCGGTTTGGGGCCCCTCAGTCCCAGGACACACAGCCACACAGAGAGTCCAGCACAGATACACACAGATAGATGATGGAGCATCTCCCTGATGAGAAAAGGCTGAGGGGGCTGGGTCTCTTGAGCTTGGAAAAAAGGAGACTGAAGGGTCATGCTGATAAATACATGAAGGATGGTTGTCAGCTGGAACAGAGGAGATTCCACATCAATCTGAGAAGGAACTCCTTCGCAGTGAGGGTGACAGAGCACTGGAAGGGGCTGCCCGAGGAGGTTGTGGAGTCTCCTTCTCTGGAGATGTTTCAAACCTGCCTGGGCATGTTCCTGTGCAACTGGATCTAGGGGATCTTGCTGTGGCAGTGGGATTGGACTGGATGATCTTTCGAGGTCCCTTCCAATCCCTAATGTTATATGATTTCTCGGGAAGGAAGACATCAGATATGGCTGTTCAGAACAGAAAAGTAGACAGAAGCCAACTCTAAAGAGCTGCTTCTGTAGTTCTTAGCGGCATCACAACCTCTGCTGTGACTCAGAACAGTACTTTAACTCACGTGCATTGCATGAAGTAGATCTGCCAGTAGACACTGCTTGAGCTTCTCGTCATTACTGATGCCATGCAGCACCAGGTCAGGTATGTATGTGTGACAGTAACCACCGAGAAGGGATCTTCCAAAATTTTTCACACACTGGCTGCTGATCATGTTTGACCTGAAATAAAACACCAAGCAGGTGAGATTCCTGCTGCAAACCGCACCCGATCTTACCCTTCTGATTTATGAAAAGGCCTTACGTGACATCACCTCCCCACTCTGCAGCCAACACGTTTCCTAAATGAGATTTCTCCCAACAGTCCAAGAGGCAAACATTTCTAGCGACCTGCCTTAAGCACCATCAAGCTCCACGTGCACCTCCCGGGTTATCACACCCGGATGATGGACGAAGAATGCCATCCCTTATGTCAATTACTCTGTCAAATACGACAAAGCTGAACAGTCATCAGTTTAAGCCCAGTTTTGTTTGCTCTCATATATTCTGTCTACATTAATTGATTCAGGCAGTTGGAATTAAAAAGCTTGAACACTTTTTACTAGGCATTCAAACAGTATCTTTGTCATAGAGCTTTACCAGTGAGATCTTCTCTGTCTTGATCTGCTTTTTGCCAAGTCAGTTTATAAGAAGCCCAACCATATCATTACTTGTCATGGATTTGTTTGTAAGAACTTCATTAAGATCCCAGGTAACTTCAGAGATACTGAAAACCTCTGAAGCAGCAACAGCTTTTGACTCCAATTGGTTTTCACAGAATCACTGAATCACTGAGGCTGGAGAATCCCTCTGAACTCATCCAGTCCAGTCCAGCATCTAACATCACCACAGCAGCCACACATGGGCACTAAGGGCCACAGCCAGGCTGCCCTTCAACACCTCCAAGGATTCGGGACTCCTCCACTGCCCTGGGCAGTCCAGTCCAGGGTCCGATTACCTTTTCCATGTGGAAGGGCTTCCTAACATCCAAACTAACCCTCCCCTGGCAGCTTCAGGCCCTGCCCTCTTGTCCTGGTGCTGACTGCCTGGGAGAAGAGCCTGACTCCCACCTGACTACAACCTCTCTTCAAGGGAGTTGGGAGAGACGGAGAAGTTCCCCCGAGTCTCCTCTTCTCCAGGCTAAACACCCCCAACCCCTTCAGCTTTTCCTCATCAGGCTTTCCCTCTAGTCCCTTCCCCAGCCTCATTGCTCCTCTGCACCTGTTCCAACCCCTCAATCTCTTTGTTGAAGTGAGGTGCCCCACAACTGCCCCCAGCACCTGAGGAGAGGCCTCAATCACTTCTACATCATTTAACATTTCTTTACCTTGGTAAAGGAAGCTCCACTTCTGCAAACTCCTCAAGTCTTTTGCTGACACTATCATGATGAGCTTCATCGGGGATACAACAGTCACCTTCTTCATCACTGTCTCCAAGGGCACTGTCGGAACTCTCATTCCTCGGAATGTCTCCTTCAACTCGGAAGGAGATTTTCCGCCCAGCATCCCCATAGGGGACATCTTTAGCACCTACTTTAGGGGAATCCTGTTTGACAGCAGAACCTACTTCTAAATAACCAAGGGAACAGCTCTCCAGATTGCCAGAGCATGAAGTTCTCGCTTCTCTCAGGCTTGGCAATTGTACAGTTTCTATGCTGTCTGTGGCCAAAGCCAGTTCACGAGACCTTATGCTTGCTAAACTCACTTCGGCTCCTTTACTTGCCACGTGTTGGTTCAGAATACTGTCCTTCCCCTCACAAGGGGGACTTTGTGCATAACAAACATTGTGTTTACTAGAGGGTATCGAGATGGCTTCACCACTTTCTTTTTGATTGTGGGAAGCACCCATAGCCAGCTGTGTGGAACCTGAGGCACAATGTGTCACCTCTGGATTTCTTCTGAGTGCCTTCACATTTTCTTCCAGCTCTCTTTTATGGGTTTCTACGTCTGACTCTGGTGACGCAGAGCTTCCAATCTGAAATGTGACCTTTTCCAAGTGTGAACTCCTATGGCCAGACCTTTCAGGACAAGGTAAGGCAGGTGACCTAGTAGGCAACTGTTTCTCCACTTTTCTCTCATTCTGGTTCGGTTTCTTCTTTATTTCCACTAAATCCTCTGAATCAGATGGCCCTGCAAAGCAGTAGGATATGATTCCTGTGTCAGCGACAGTCCTTTTCCTGCATTCAACCACTCCTTTATGGAAACCACTAGTTAGACAGTCAACAGATGCTTCAGAGTTCTCGCTGGCCTTTCCTACTGCTTCTCTCTTTTCTTTTGAAGAGGCTGAGGGAGCATGAGTGCTTTCAGGGTCATGCACCCACTCCGCAGTAATGCTGCTCTTACTTCTGTCATTCTTTGGAGGTAGGATTGGAGGCACAAGAGCAGGTTCATTTTTAACAGTGACAACCACATAATCAGACTCCTCTACCTCTCCCTTTTCTAGGGCAGTTGTGATCTTGCTTCCATTTAGCACTTGCTCTCCTTCCTCAGCCTTCTCACTCCATGTCAACTGATTTTCCTGCAGCTCAGAGCACCGAATGAAGTAAGTTAGAACGTAAAGCAAGCGCTGCACCAACTCCTTGCGCTTCCCGACAATAACAGTTCGAGTCATCCTAACTGGAGAGCCGATAGCACCGTAGAGATCACCTGTGCAGGACAACAGAAATGCTTATGTTTGGCTGCAATGGTCATTGAAACACCCTCTGAAACAACATTCACTACCGACACAAATCAGACAGACAATTTTCTTCCTAAATTCATAGAAATCTAAACCAAAGAGTAACAGAAGTCATCTCCTAACACTTCTTACACCTACTTAATCCCTGTCTATTAATCCGTGAAGGCTGCGTGTCAAGAAGAAACAAACAATCTCTTTGCACTTGCACCCTGTGATAGGACATGGGGCACTGGGTGTCAACTGGAGCACAGCAAGTTCCACCTCAACATGAGGAAGAACTCTTTCACTGTAAGTGTGGTCAAGCAATGGCAAGGGCTGCCCAGAGAGGCTGTGGAGTCTTTCTCTGGAGATCTTCCAGACCCACCTGGATGGTTTCCTGTGTGACCTGTCCTGGGTTCTATGGGCCTACCCTAGCCATTCTGTGATTCTCTTTGCCATATAGAACAGAAATAAAGGAACAGGAATAAGGCTTCTGACTCCATTCCTGCATGACAGGGACCAACAAGACAGTCATTTTACTGTCCTCACTTACTGGCTCCCCTATCAAGATCCCTCATTTGCAGTGATGTCAGCAAAGCAGTGGAAAAGCTGCTCTGTGGTGCTGTAGGTGTGATGTCTTCTCTCAGCTCAGAACACCCTTGCGACCAGGCCCATGGGCTAAAATGCTCCAGCAAATCCATCCACCAGTAACACAAAGTGGGCTTCACACTACTTCAACTTGCATTAATGCCAAAAGGACCAGCAATGTAGAAAGGCAAAGATTGGTCTAGGTGATCCTGCTGTGGCAGGGGGATTGGACTAGATCATCTTTTGAGGTCCCTTCCAAACCCTAATGATTCTATGATTTAACTTTTAACTCCCGAACTGAACACAGTTGCTATGGAAATCCAGATTGAGGCTTCACATTCTTGTGCACAACAGACTTAATATAACCCCACAGCTAATGAGGCAGCGCAACAAGTCCAAGTTGCGGCCTTCATCCCCCACCAACGCTGCCTGTTAAGAGCACTGGGCTGAAGGTGATGGCTCAGAGGCAGCGTTATGCCTTCCTGACAGCTGTACCAACATGCAGCTGTGATGAAACGGAAATACAGGTCTGAAGGGGCAAAGACAACAGCATCAAAATCCTTTCTTGACCAAAAGGACCTTTTTCCCATTGTAGAGCACTAAGCCCCATGGTTTTTTCTTTTCCCCCACCTCTGTCTAAAGGAGGAGACCAGCAGAGGGCAACATCTTACTGTCATTACCAGCTACTGCAGCCACCTGATGGAAATGGCTTTTGGGTTTTACAGGAACCAAACAAAATCGTAAGTATTTTGGGTGCAGGCACTGAGAACTTAGCCAGGCCAATGCTGGTAGCTACAGCCAGCCTGGGAAAGTGAAAAGAGAAACAGATTGTCGACTAGACCCAGTGGCAGGTCCTGGGAGTGACCACAGGAGCTACTGCTGAACTTACGCCTCCAGTGCAGCTGTTTTATTACAACCCCAGGCCTGGCTCCGTTCTCAACACCCTGAGCAAGCTTCTGCTTTTCCCTCCAAGTCCACTACTCCTCTGCACAACGTTTCAAGAGACAGCCTAAGACAGGAAATAATTGACTACAACTCCATGGCCAAGGCACCTACTCATTTTTACAGCAGTTATCTTCGTACAGGAGATTAAATAAGTCACTAAGTTAGTCGGAAAGCAGCCTGAGGAGCCAGACATCGAAAGCAAATCTTGACCCAAGCCCACTCCCATACTGTGAATGAATGAAGAACAGCCAGCTGCCAAACTTGCACTCTGTTGTCTTAGTTTGCACCCTAGGTCTGTAAGGAAGACCTAGAAAGTAGGTAGTCAGAGTAAGTTTCAAGAACTCCCCTCAATGCAGTCTGTTCCCTCCTGTTCTTCCAGATCATTCACAACCCTTGCAGCATCTTAACACTTCTGTACCAAGTTACCTAATGAGGCAGTGTAACAGAACACCAAGGGACCAAGTAAACAAGCAGAACACTCAGGCTACGGACAGAGGGCTCCAAACGCTCTGTTCAAGCAGGCACAAGACATCCCTGCTAGCTCTGCCCAGCTTACAGCAAAGCAAACCAACCAGTGCCATCTGAACTGCCAGCAGATAACAGGTGTGGATGTGCAAAGGTGCTACTTAAGAGAGAATCGTGAGGTCTGAACTTCTTACTAACCAAGCTGTGCCCAGAGAGGGTTATAGGGATGGGATTTTGCCAGCATGTTGACAGATTGGGATGTGCGCTTCTCAGAGAAGGCCTTTAGAGGAGGATGGTCAACTGGCATCACTGTTGGCACCCAAGCCAGATGATAAGTCAGCACCGCAGTTAACAAAGCAGCAAAGAACCTAGGAAAGAGAATACAGCCAATGAAATACCAGCACAAGGTCACATTAAGTGCTTTAACATGTCCACACGTGCAGGAAGCTCACAAGACTTGTAAGACAAAGGGTGTGGGGGAAGCTTACTGATTTTTGTTGATCTGTTCTACCAGAAACGTGAATTCTTTAAGAAAACGCTGGCATAGTTGATTCTTTTCCAGGGTGCTGGACATCATGTTAAGCCACACGGGCTCTGCGATCCTTGGAACAGAATATAGGTTCCAGATGGTAACTCTGCTCAAAGAAAATTCACCAAGAAAACACATTAACTTGGATTTGCAAGATTGAACTGTGCAAGTAAGTTCCTTTCCTCGTCTATTGTCCATTGATTTAATCTCTGCAAGATCTAAACTACAATAAACAACTTGGAAGAGTTTTCCAGACTTTCTTAAGAGAGTCCCAGAACACAAGGCTGTGCACCAGTAACTCGGCATCTTACAAGTTACGGACTTGCCTTCCCCTTCTTGCATTCCCCTGTGTATTTGTATTCACAGAAGTGATTCAGAAATTATTCTTAGGGGAGACAGATCCCATTCTAGACAGACACTGCAGAAACCCCATCCCACCAAAGACTTGCTTGTCTTTCCTAGGCTGCCTTTCTTGGGCCCTGACCATTCCTCTTAGGTACCAAAAAGAGCCTCTGACAGCAAATCTCTTAGCATCTCCATTGTTCAGCAGCAATGTAATCTGCCTGAATACAACAGTCAATCCACTCAACTGCTCAGGAATCAGCAGAAGCCAACTCTTCATGAGATCTTAGATGTCAGCTGACAGTTCCAGGCACAGCTGAGTGCAACTTTCACTTTAATCCTAAAAACAGGAGTTGGTTTAGCTAAAGTTTTACTAAAAAACTTCACCTCACACTCAACACAGAACCTTCCTTCCCACCAAATCCAAGCCTGGCTACGTAGAAGACCCTGCATTCAGCTGTTGCTAAGTGGAAGCGACAAATATCTTTAGAGGGGCATGGGAAGAGCTCTCCTTGTAATTCAGAATTCCATCAACTCACCTGAATTCTCCCAGGGCATCCATGACTCGGCTGATATAAACCTGCACCCTTTGGCTGGATTCTGCTATTTTTCTACATGAGATCATGGCCTTGATTAAGAGTTAAAGACACAAAACATCTTCTTAAAGTATTCACATGCTTCATGGTTTTTAAGCTTCATTATATGTTAAAAGAAATGAAGATCTAGCCCCAGTGTGATGCAGCCAACTCAGGACAGCAAGAGCTGCCAACCTCTCTCCACCTCACTAGAGACGGATCCCCACGGCTAGACGTGAAGAGAGAACATTTCTGAGAGAGAAAGGGGAGGACAGCCACAAACATTTTGTGCATCTCAGTTACTGCACCAGGGATAGAGAAAACCACTTCCACAGCCTCCAGGGAGTTGAGAAAACCTCAGTGTGAGGAAATACTATGAGAAGAGACATAAAAAATAGACCACCCATGTCATACAACTCTCCATTCTAACTCAAAAAAACACCTTGCACCTCTGCTTCAGCAAATGCTGACTTCCTACACTGGGCTCAGCCTCAAGACTAGACGCGTAAGGAAGGAGGGAAGCTTGAAACTACACACCTTCTCCCACTCTCCATCTATCAGGTTCTAGGATACTTCATCCTAAGGGACATTTATTTTTCCACACTAAGCCCAACTAGCACTCTGTACCTTTTCTATTGCATATTTCAGCTTGTTCATGTGAGACTCAAAAAGTGGAAAGTGAGAGAAAAAGAAATCCTGGAAGTTTCTCTGGGCTTCTTCTTTTTCAGGCAAAGAGAAGATTATACTGATTGCGATCTTTTTCCTCCGAACCATTGCAGGATTGGAGCTGCAGCTTTCATCAGCCATGCTAAACATTTCTTCAGTGGACCTGTAACATAACAAGAAGTTAACAGGTTAACAGTTAAGATGGTTACCTATGTAGTGGCAGGTAATTTGTCTTCTATCCATCTCTCCCAACGCAAAAGTTCATTTGTTCTTTGGTGTCCTTTTACCATCTACAGAAGATGAAGTAGTCACCTGTCTCTGAACAGAGGATAACCCAAAGTATTGATCAGTAAGACCTAGATTTGCTCAGATAGGAGGAAGGCAACCCCCAAAGAGAGGTGTGCACACAGAGCTACTACACAACCTCTCCCTTCTGGATTTGTCTTCAAGGTTGACTAAGAACAGATACTGGAATCACAGAATGTCAGGAGTTGGAATGGACCTCTAGAGATCATCCAATCCAACCCCCTTGTCAGGGTAGGCTCCCCCAGGACAGGTCACATAGGAGCATGCAGGTGGGTTTGAAAGTCTCCAGACCAGGAGACTCCACGCCCTCCCTGGGCAGCCTGTGCCAGGGCTCTGTTACCCTCACAGGAAAGAGGTTTCTCCGCATGTTGAGGTGGTACTTCCCATGTTCCAGTTTATCCCCATTATTCCTTGTCCTACTACTGGGCACCACTGAAAAGAGACCAGCTCCTTCCTCTTGACACCCACCTCTCAGATATTTAGACATTAATGGGATCCCTCTCAGCTCTTCTCCAGACTAAACAGACCCAGCTTTCTGAGCCTTTTTTCACAGTGCCTGCATCATCCTTGTAGCTCTCTGTTAGACTCTCTCCAGTAGACCCTTGCCTCTCTTGAACTGGGGAGTCCAGAACTGGACACAGTAATCATTGACAGAAAAGCTGAGAAATATTAATTTGGAGCTGTGAAGAGCACCCAGCACTTAAGCTCCTGCCTAAGTGTTCAGCTGTACGTCCATGCTCGCTCTTGAATCGGTAGTGCTGCTCAGAAGGGAAGCTGGGAAACTTGCTCTTAGCCGGTCGCAGCAACTGCAGATGGAGGTTTTAAGGTACATAACCACACAGAATAAAACTCTCTGCTTTAACTGAAGATTAAATTATCACCACTTAACAACTACTGTGAAAACTAAACGCCTCCAAGCGCATGTACGCCTGGCTCAAAGTTAAGCATGCTTCATTTTAAACTGCTTTGTTATCTGCTTAAAAACCCAGCATCCCCAGTGACTACTGCACATGGGCTGAGATGAATACTGCTCACTATCTTGATCATCAGCTTGGCCTGTGGATCCAAACACAGACAACCTTGCACCACAAAAGGTTTAGGTTGGATCTGAGGAAGAAGTTCTTTCCTGAGAGAGTGGTCGGGCACTGAGGTGGGGTCCCCATCCTTGAAGGTGTTCAAAAACCACGCTAGAGCACTTGAGGCCATGGTGTAGGGGTTAGGGAGCTGTGGGGATGAGGGCTGAACTTGATGCTCCTGGAAGTCCTTTCCAGTCAGGATGGTTCTGTGATTCAGTGAGTTTGCAGAGGATGCCAAATAGTTAATTCACCACAGGGCACTGTCCAGACAGGCTGTGGAATCCCCATCCTTGGGAGATTTTCCAGATTCCATTAGACAAGTTCTACAGTGGCCTGATTTAAATTCCAAGCTAGTCCTTTGCACAGGCAACCCATTTGGACAATATCCACATGGATCAGCGCAGCCTAAGGTTTTCTGTGCTGATACAAACGGGTGTCAGTGCACTCACTTCTGTTTCTCTAGAAATACCTCACTTCTCTATAAGTCTCTGGACATATGGAACTGCTATTTTTTACTTGCTTGAATTTTCTGATCAGATTCACTGAACAAAACTCCTTAAATAGTATATTTGCAACAAGTAAAAGAGTATAATCATAAGACCTTTGGGAAGGAACGTCTCATTCACTGACATTATAGGGGGAAAGGGCTAAGAACAGACAAAAAAGCCATCAGAACACAAATGGAGACATTACAATATCAGAGGACGTCACAGACTCGAAAGATCATCCACTCCAATCGTCCTGCTAGAACAGGATCACCTAGATGAAGTCACATAGGAACACATCCAGGCGCACTTTAAACATCTCCAGAGAAGGAGACTCCACAACCTCCCTGGGCAGCCCCTTCCAGGGCTCTGTCATTCTCACTGGGAAGAAGTTCTTTCTCACATTCGTGTGGAACCTCCTCTGTTCCAGCTCACACCCACTACCCCTTGTCCTATCATTAGGTGACACTGAGCACAGCCTGGCTCCATCCTCCTGACACCCACCCTTTCCATACTGATGAACATCCATGGGGTCACCCCTCAGGCTCCCTTTCATCCAATCTCAAGAGACCCAGCTCCCTCAGCCTTTCCTCATCAGGGAGATGTTCCACTCCACCATCTGTGTGGCTGTGTGCTTGACGCTCTGCAGCAGTTCTGTGTCCTTCTGGAACTAAGGGGCCCAGAACTGGACACAATATTCCAGATGTGGTCTCAGCAGAACAGAACAGAGAGGGAGGAGAACCTCTCTTTATCTGTTAAACATCCTCCTTCAGCACAGCAGCTCATATGGAAATAACTCATAAAGCAACTCCACAACCAAGCTAAGACTGCAGTATCAGTGAGTGGTAATTAAAAGCTTCAAGGCTTTTCCTATCAGAATGATCTTGAAACGCAGCCCAGGGCATTTACAGACCTCTTCGAAGCAATTAAAGAGAGGAGGGCCTGAACGCTAACGATTCATTCCAAGTTCACGCTAAAAATAAGTGGTTTACAGTTTAATTGGTTTGACAAAGTTAAATATACAAACGTTTCTCATCACAGAGGTATTAGGCCAGCAATGCAGGAAAAACCACACACAACAAAAGCCCAGCAAAAAAAAAACCCCAGCTTGTGGGAAACCAGAGTTCAAGACAAAAACATAACCTCACTTGAACTTCAGGAACTTGCATGCAGAAATTCCCAAGGAAGTTGGGAAAGGATGGTCAGTGAGCATCTAAGAAACATCACAAGCTTTAGTCTTGCTTCCCAGGAATAGAAATGGAAGAATTTAGGTCCGAGAGATTTTTCAAAGCAGCTGCTCATCCAGCTTGCCTGCCAATTCACTGCATGGGACGTTCCAGCTACACATCTCTCATTTTTTGGAGCTACTGGCCTAAAACATGTGCCATGGACACTGTAAAACGTTGGCTGTACAAACTAAAGGGCAAATTCTGCTGTCACAGAAGTATTTAAGCAGAAGCCTACTGCTTCTCTGGCAAGGAAACAGAAAACAACTCTCTGAAGTGGCTTTTTAGCTTAGAAAGAACCCTAATATAAGAGTAGTTCTAGAGAGTGGACAGAATAAGGTCCTGTTTCCAGTATCGTTCCCCAACACACATTTACCAGCACGGGAGAAACACAACCTCTTCTCTAGAGCCAATAAGCAGCCCAAAAAGAGTGACTTCCCTCTACATAATTGGTGACTTCAATAAAACTTGGAGGATATTTTTATTTATGAAATTTTAATCATAGAATCATAGAGTGGCCAGGGTTGGAAGGGACCTGAAAGATCATCCAGTTACAACCCCCCCTACACAGGCAGAGACACCTTCACTAGAGCAGGTTACTCAGGGCCCCAGACAACCTGCCCTTCAGCACTGCCAGCCACGGGGCAGCCACAACTGCCTTGAGCAACCTGTTCCAGCATCTCAGCACTCCAATCTCATAGGAAAGAATTGGTTCCTTATGCCCAACCTCCATCTCCCCTCTTCAAGGCTGGAACCCTTTCCCTTGTCCTATTGCTACCACCCCTATCTAAAGCCCTCCCCCAGCTTTCTTGGAGCCCTCTTCCTTCAGAGATTGCAAAGCTGCTGGAAGGTCACCTGGGAGCCTCCTTTTCTCCAGGCTGAACAACTTGCCTAGCCTGTCCTCATAGTGGAGGTGCTCCAGCCTTCTGATCATTCCAGTTGCTGTCCTCTGGTCACCTTCCAGGAGCTCTATGTCCTTTTGATGTTAGGGACTCCAGAGCTGGACCCAGCACTCCACTTGGGGTCTCAGCAGAAGCCCTCCCTCAACTGACTGTCACTGCTTCTTTTGCTGCAGCCCAGGACACAGTTGGCTCTCTGGGCTGCAGCTTTAGCTACTTTTTAACTGGTTTGCAATTATTTAGCCTGTACGCATCCACCTTTATTTGCCTGTCAAGTTTATGTCCTCAGGAAACTACTAAAAACTCAGTTTACTGAAAGCAAAATGTTTACTAACTTTTTCTGGACTTCAAGCATGAGTTAGAAAGCAACACTGCGTGATTCATCACAGAATCACAGAACATTAGGGATTGGAAAGGACCTTGAAAGATCATCCAGTCCAATCCCCCTGCCACAGCAGGGTTACCTAGACCAAATCACAGAGGAACATGGTCAGACAGGTTTTAAATGTCTTGGAGAAGATAAGAACACCTAGAAAAAAGCTTCAGGTGTTGACAGGAGGAAGTTTTTACAAAAAGCTTTTGATTTGGTTTGGGTTTCATTTACCGACTAAATATTTTATCCAGCACCTTTGAAGCCTGAAAACAGGGAGAGAGGCCAAACAGCAGGAATTTCTTGCAGATGTCCTCTGATTCCAGGCTATCTCTGGGTGCAGGTGGATGAGTGTGTCTGAGCAGACAATCAAGACCCATTTGCTATTTTGCAGCTGACAAGGGAAGAATTTGCTTAGTAGCTGTGAAAGGTCTGCTGCATTCCATGCTTTGTTATGCTACACCAGCTAACAAAATTCCAAACCAGAAGCCAAGCTTTTTGATCACTGCTCTTTTTTTCTTCCTGTTTTGGCAGAAGTCGAATCAGGAACATCCTGTACCAGCCAAGAGAGTCATCATGAGCTATTACTCCAAAATTTCAGTGACTGCTCACTAGTTCATCATAGTCAAATGTAATTATGGCAGCAGTGCTGGTACAGTCCCTTTCATCTCGACAGGATTCTCAGCTCCTTCAGAAACACTTGAAATTGCTTTTCAGACACAGCCTACACCGTTCAACAGAGACGCTTCCAATCAGGCCTTGTAGTTCACATTCAGCCAACACTTGACCCTTCTTCGTACTGGCATCAATCTCACAGCACACACTGAAGTTTGACTCAATTAACAGCATTTAGGAACAAGATTTGTCCTTAGAAATGGGGAAGAGGCTTAAGTTCTACTTAGCTGTTTAATGGTAATTTAAGCTGTTATAAGAGGAAAGGTGTTGCACTCACCACCTCGGAATAATTCCATTCTCCAAACTGGTTGTCTGACTGCGGAGCCAGCGACGTTGGTAGCTGCTAGATGATGATGATGAAGAGCTTGGAGATGGAAAAGGAGTAACCAGAAGGCTGCTCAGAGACGCTATCAAGAAAGCAAGAAATCCCATCTATCAATTGCACTCAATGTTGGGTAAAAAGTTCTCTTTAAACTCTAACTAGGAATGTACTCCCACAACACTGCTCTCGCTTGTTGACCTTCTCCACACAACTGCTTTAGGCTTTACGATCCTGCTCAAGCAGGAGGGTTGGACTCAAAGACCCCTGGAGATGCCTTCCAATTTATTTCGATTAGTGTATCTATGGATAACTCACACTAGTAGAGACAACTATCTGAAATAAATCTTGCTGTCTGAGGACATGTTTCTAAAGAAGCCTGAGATCTTCACTACCAGAACATACTAAAAGGAGGCTTATTCCAGTTAAACTGTTCCATCCCAAGAGGCAGTGCCTTCCCACTGCAATATATACCCATCTCCTGGCCTTTCCTCATTCAGCGCTAAAACATCATCTCTTCTCTTGCTTTGGCCAGTACTTTCTCCAAATAAATCACCTCCCTGATGAGGAAAGGCTGAGGGAGCTGGGTCTCTTTAGCTTGGAAAAAAGGAGACTGAGGGGTGACCCCATTCACGTTGATAAATATGTGAATGGTGGGTGTCGGGAGGATAGAGCCAGGCTCTGCTCAGTGCCATCTAGGACAAGGGGCAATGGGTGTGAGCTGGGAACAGAGGAGGTACCACATCAATCTGAGCAGGAACTTCTTCATAATGAGAGGGATGGAGCCCTGGAAGGGGCTGCCCAGGGAGGTTGTGGAGTCTCCTTCTCTGGAGATGTTTAAAAGCCACCTGGATATGTTCCTGTGTGACTTGGTCTAGATGGTCCTGCTGTGGCAGGGGAACTGGACTGGATGATCTTTTGAGGTCCCTTCCAATCCCTAATGTTCTGTGATTCTGTGACAATGATGGCTGTACGCAAAGAAGATCATTCCAAATACTCTTGCCTTAAGGTTTGAGGCAAAAGGAGAACAAAACTACTTAGCAGCTAAAAAACGAAGTTTAGATTGGTCACAGTGACTTTACTGCAAGTGGAGAACTGTAACACAGTTGTGAAACACAGCAGAGAGATACCTGAGCGAGCAATGCCACTGTCCCTGTCCTCGTTTTGTCCTCGGCTGGGCATATCGACGGGTGTGCTGTGTGCTACAACAAACAGAGAAGATTGCATAACTCACTGTTGGTCAGCATTTTAAAACACATTGAAGTGTAAAGGTCATAAAACAGTAGAGCCACATCCTGCCCTGTTACTCCAAACCAGCTGTGTGCTGTGCACAGAGGTGCAGCAGCTTTCCCATACTGTTGGATTGCTGGAGGACATCTGCTCTTTGCCCCAGTTTACAGACATCTCTAAGAATGTGAATCGAGTCTATGCTATCAGAAACCAGAAAGCTCTCCAAGTGAGGGCTGCTGGGACCCCCAGCTAGCAACTCCCTACATTTGTTTTACGCATGCAGGACTGGCATTTTCCACAGGTTAGGATCAGAATCAAAGAGATCCCATAAGCTTCTGATTCAGTCCCCAAGCAGAGATTTACTACCCACAAAGCATCCCACCCAGACCACAGTGTATTACTTGGCAGAAGCATTAGTGGCGCAGAGTCACTCAGACTGTAGAGCATGCGAGAAGTGCAAAGGCTTTAAGAAGCTGCAGTGGGATTGCAGTTCACATCACTATAATTAACAGAACTAATGAGGCCTCAGATCTACCCACCTGCACAGGGCGGCATTACACCTGCAAAATCAGACTTTATCATATAAGAGTCTTGAAAAGAAAGGATATTACTGAAGATAACAACCTTAAAGCTTCCCAGACACAGCTCAAGAATTAATTGTGAATGTCTGCCACCAAACTCACAGAGCAGCAAGAGGGAGGAAAAAAAAGCCATATACTGAGCAAAACACCTGCGCAACCGCCAGAGAGCAGCTATAAGCCAGGAAATACAAGCTGTCTAAGAAACAGAAGGGCTCACTTATTATAAAAAACCTGGTATAAATAAATTCCCTTGAAAGGAAGAATTAGGAAAGAAATATGAAAAGCAATTAATGTAGCTGATTTTTCTTGGAAGAATGGTTTTTTTAGTATAAGCCAGATCCAACTGTTGTCAGCCCCCAGCATAAGAAAGATGCAGACAGACTGGAGCTTGTACAGAGGAGGCCAGTACAATGATCAGGGGAATGGAGCAGCTCTCATGTGAGGACAAGCTGAGAGAGTTAGGGCTGTTCAGCCTGCAGAAAAGAAGGCTCTGGGGAGACCTTCTTTTGACCTTCCAGTACCTGACATGAAGGGGCTGACATGAAGGCAGAGGAAGGGCTTTTCAAGAGGGTTTGTATGGAGAGGACAAGAAGCAGTGGGTTCAAGAAGGGAAAGGATAGGCTTAGGCTGGATATTAGAAAGAAGTTCTTCAATGTGAGGGTAGTTGATGTCTGGAATGGGCTGTCCAGGGAGGTTGTGGTGGCCCCATCTGTGAAGTAATTTAAGGTCAGGCTTGATGAGGCTCTGAGAAGCCTGTCCTAGGTAGAGTTGTCCCTGTGTAGGGAGGTTGGACTGGATGACCTCTAGAGGTCCCTTCCAGCCTAGAATGCTCTATGATGCTACGATTTTGCCCCTTCTGTTTCTAGAGAGCGATTGTGTAAGTCCTGTGAGGAAGTGAGGAGGAGGTGGATTTGTGTGTGCGTACAGATGGGTCACACTGTGGCGGGCATTCCACACAAACCTGCAAAGAAAGAAGCACTGCGGATGAGCCGGAGGGGACCTCCTTCAGACACACCCTGCAGCAGTTTGCTGCTACACAGCTGTAACACACCTAGGAAACAAAAGCAATGGGGAGAAAATGCAATGCAAAAAGAAAAAGGTGGGGAAAAAAAAGGTGATGCACAGGAAACAAACCAAACAAATGGAATGAACAGATGGCCTCGTGTTGTCAGAAAGACACAGAACCTGGAAATATTTACCTAAATTACTTCCACTGCGACAGGTTCCCAAACCATTCTGATTGGAGCTCAGCTTTCCCAGGCTAGAGTCTTGGTTGATGTACTCAAAGCTGTCTTGTAGGCTAAAAGAGGGGGGGAAAAGCCAGTGTTCCTTAAGAATATCATCAACAGGCACTAATATTAGCTGAGAACTAGGCTGATATTAGTGGGGGAAAAAGAATGTTGAGGATTAATTTTACATTCAAACTCAAGGACCAGAAGGTTTTCTAAAAGTGCAAGGAGAGAAGCTTCCATTTGGTCCATAGGATTCCTCTTGGAATTGTAAGTTTCTTTAAATCACATTTGGCATTCAGTTGATTCACATCTGCCCATTTGGCAGACAAAGAGGAAAAGGAACAAATGAGAAACTCAGAAACAACCTTCTCTCCCTGTTAATGGAAACAGAAGCAGGACACTGGGACACAAGGTTTGCTCAGCGGATATTCCTAACTCACCTTTCTGGCAGCAAGGTGCTCTCTGGAAGAGAGAAAGCCTTTGACTGTCCCAATCACCTAAACTCTGAAGCTTACTGCGTGCCCTGGGCAAATTAAGAAGCAGAAACCCAGAATCCTTCTTCTGACCTTCCACTACCTGAGGGGGCCAACATGAAGGCAGGGGAAGGGCTTTTCAAGAGGGTTTGTATGGACAGGACAAGGAGCAGTGGGTTCAAGCTGAGAAAGAATAGGTTTAGGCTGGATATTAGAAAGAAGTTCTTCAACATGAGGGTGGTTGATGGCTGGAATGGGCTGCCTGGGGAGGTGGTGGGGGCCCCATCCTTAAAGTCATTTAAGGTCAGGCTTGATGAGGCTCTGAGAGGCCTGACCTAGGTAGAGTTGTCCCTGTGTAGGAAGGTTGGACTGGATGACCTCTAGAGGTCCCTTGCAGCCTAGAACATTCTGTGATTCTATGACATTCTCTGTTTTAAACTTGAGTAGCCTATGTAGGATCTATCAAGAGAATCCTATCCCATAGCTACCCATTTCTGATTTTCCACTAGACTTTTCCAGGTTAAACTGAGCAGTGGTGACAGAAGGAGTACAAAAGGAGAAAAAGGAAAGACAGCTGCATCGGACAGCGAAGGATAATTACAGAAATTCAAAAGTGTTCTTACTTATTGTTGCTTCCACTGAAGCTTCCTACCCTGGCTGAGAAGACTTTACTTATCATCAGCTGCGGGGGAGAGCTGAAAGGATAAACAGTGATTTCAGTGACTCATCAATTCCAAGTGCCTGACGAGAGTGCGCGTCAGAGACAGGGACACTCACCGTATATAGTGAATCTTCAAGGTGGAGCCTTTGTAACTCATCGCCACCGAGCCAAACATCATTTCTCCCAGCATGTTGACATCAGAGGCTGGTCTGGTGTACTACAGTGCCACAAGATAGAAGAGTGAGGTCAGTAACGATGCAGATTATTATTTCTGTTTCATACAGTGGCATGGTGCTACAATCTGAATGGAGAACACAAGCGAGTTCTGCTTTTCATGTGGACTAAGATCCTCTGCAGTTCTAACACCACATTGAGGGCGACTACAAGCCAGCGCAGATGAAATACCACCTCTGCTCTGCTCACTGGATGGGCACTGCTATCCTTGCTGTTGAGAGAGCTCCAAAGGCAAGAAAGAGTAAAGAAAAGACCTCCCACATTTCCAGAGCAACAGTGGTGTCCAGCAACATTCCCACAGAACAGAGTTTGATGAAACCTGAAGGTGTTCACAGCTGTTCCAAAACCACAGAGATGTGGCACTAGGAAACAGAGTTTAGCAGGCCAGGTGGGGCTGGGTTGACAGTTGGACTGTATGATCTTGGAGGTCTCTTCCAATGTTTAATAACTTTGATTCTGTGACTCCATGGTCTGGATTCCAAAACACTAAACTATCTTCTTTATTCAAACGAGCCTTTTGGAACAGGCTGCCCAGGGACATGGTGGAGTCCCCATTCCCAGAGGTGTTTAAAAAGTGAGTAGCTTGAGCACTTGAGGCCATGGTCTAGGGGTTAGGGAGCTGTTGGGATGAGAGCTGGACTTGATTCTGAAGGTCCTTCTCCAGCCATGATGATTCTATCATTCTATGTATTCTCCCTCCCTGACCTTACAGAAAGATTCTTTGATTGAATAATAATTTGTGAAGACTCTGTTTAAGTACCATCAGATCCATTTCTTATTTTGTTGAAAGACAAGTACTTGCTTCATATTTGCTTCAATATCAAACATGAAGAGAGGTTTGTTAACTTCGGAGAAAATCTCTTCTAGTTAAATATTGTTTCCCTACCTCCATGCTTCAAATGACATTTCTCTAGAGTGATAGAACAAGAAGAAATGGCCTCAGGTTGTGCCAGGGGAGGGTTAGGTTGGACATCAGGAGAAATCTCTTCCCTGACAGAGTGGTCAGGGATTGGAACAGGCTGCCAGGGAGTCGCCATCCCTGGAGGGGTTCAAAAACCAAGCATATGTGGCCCTGGGGAACAAGTTTTGGTGGGCAGTGTGGGTTTGGGGTCATGGCTAGACTGCATGACCTCAGAGGTCTCTTCCAACCTTAACAATACAATCATATGATGAAATCTTTATGCTTTTGTTGAGAAACACAGCACCTAAAATAAAGACCTGTTAAAAATCTCATGTTTTGTCAAGCCAGACTAAAGGGGCTCTTTAATATACTGTGCTCAGCCTCTTCAGAAGCAACCTAAAACACAAGTAGAAGCTTTAAAAGAAGAACAGAGAATGATACAGTGCTTTTTATGATCATCACAAATAAAAATGCTATTAGGTATCTTCACAAAAGACAAGATCACAATAAACCAAGAGGTTAAGATGTGCCAACATGTTCTTAGTCTACAGCAATTGAAGAAGGTAGATCTCCAAGTTCAGATTAACTACCAGAGGTACTGTTAGTCATTCAAATTGTGTAAGTTAAGCTTCTTCAGTAGAACTAATTGGCTACAATCAAGAGGAGTAATAAACTTTACCTGATACTTCGGTATCTGCTCTTTGATACTCTGCACACAGCTTATCGAGGGACTATGGGGAGAAACACTGCTGTTCCCACTGCTTGCTTGGCAGCTCTTGGCAGAAGACTTCACAGCAGCATCCTCTGCTGTTTTCTGTGTCAGAACAGAGAAGCAGGATTAAAACAATGAAAGCAAACATAAGGACACCTTCTGTAAACACACCCCAGCATGATTTTCCTTCAACTATAGCATGAAAGGGAAGGCTTTTAAACTATATTTTAAAAATCCAGCAGAACTGCTCTCACAAGAGAGGGATCAGTACTGCATCCAGTTCTATTCAACATATTTACTGATTACCTGGATGAGGGGATCAAGTCTACTCTTAGTAAATTCACAGATAACACCAAGTTGCAGGGCAGTGTCAACCAAGATGCTGCAGAGAGCTCTGGACAGGCTGGGTCAATGAGCAGAGGCCAATGGGATGAAGTCTAACAGGGCCTAGGGCAGGGTCCTATACTTTGGCCATAAGAACTCCCTGCAGCTATAAACTGGGAGATTAGTGGCGGGAGAGCAGCCTGGCAGAGAGGGACCTGGCAGCAGTGGGTGACAACCAGCTGAACAGAAGCCAGCAGGCTGCCTAGGTGGCCCAGAAAGCCAATGGCATCCTGGCTTGGATCATCTGTAGTGTGGCCAGCAGCACTAGTAACATCATTCTCCTCCTGTACTGGGCACTGGGGAGGCCTCACCTTGAGTCCTGGAGGCAGTGCTGGGACCCTCACTTCAACAAAGAGATGGAGGGGCTGAAGTGGGTCCAGAGGAGCAACAAGGATGGGGAAGGGACTGGAGGGAGAAGCTGTTGAGGAAAGGCTGAGTGAGCTGGGATTGTTTAGCCTGGAGAAAAAGAGACTCAGGAAGGACCTTCTCCCTCTCTCCAGCTCCCTCAAGGGAGGTTGGAGTCAGGTGGGGGTCAGGCTCTTCTCCCAGACAACCAGCACCAGGACAAGAGGGCAGGGCCTGAAGCTGCCAGGAGAGCATTAGGTTGGATGTTAGGAAGCCCTTCCTCACAGAAAGTATGATCAGAGTCTAGACTGGCCAGGGCAGTCATGGAGTCCCCATCTCTGGTGTTGTTGAAGGCCACCCTGGCTGTGGCCCTTATTACCCTGGTGTGGCCACTATGATGTTAGGTCCTGGGCTGGATGAGCTCAGAGGGCTTTTCCAGCCTCAGTAATTCTGTGAGTTATATCGTCAGACAAGTTTTCATAGCACGACAACTCAGGCCCTGTGTAGTTGCACTGGGAGATCACTCCCAATTGTTATGAATTGCTCTGTGTAATACTCCAAAGCTTATGTAAACACAATCTCAGCTTATGAGCTGTTTACAAACCAATGTCTGTTATCATTTGCACAATTAATCACTCAAATCACATGTAACTTTTGCTCCCCAGCTGATTAACAGACTTCTTAAAGAGAAGAACAGCCAGCAAAAACAAGGGATGAATAATGAATAATGTATGGCTTGGTAGAATTATCAGGTTATAGACTCTACTTGTTACATCTGTAAATGAGCCGTGTAAATACAAAAGGCAAGCAAATGAATGTTCACAGCCAGATCACTGCTCAATTCTAAGACTACTCTCAAGCTGCTAAGTTTCAGTGGTATCTTAGACCAATTAGAAAGGAGTAAAGGAAGTGTCAGAAAGATATAGGTTAACATTCCAGCTCCTCATATGAGTTCACAGGGCAAGCTGCATTTAATTCTCTGGAATTTCATAGAATCATAGAACATTAGGGATTGGAAGGGACCTTGAAAGATGATCTAGTCCAATTTGCTTAATATCCTTTTCTTGAACAAAAGGCAGCGAGTTCCTTGTTTTCTTTAATGGGTGATTTATATCCTCCCCTCCTTTACAGTTTGAGCTTCCATTAGATGTTTCATTAGGAATTTGGGATAAGAGGCCAACATAATGATAAGACAAGGGAAATGGCCTCAAATTGCATCAAGGGAGATTTAGATTGGATCTCAGAAAGAAGTTCTTTTCTGAGAGAGTGGCTGGGCACTGTAACAGGCTGCCCAGGAAGGGGGTGGATTCCCCACCCCTGGAGATGTTCAAAAACCAAGTAGGTAGAGAACTTGAGGCCATGGTGGGAGCTGTTGTGATGAGGGCTAGCCTTGATGAACCTGGAGATCCTTTCTATCCATGATGTTTCTATTATTCTATTTTTGTCCTACTGCTTATCTGATTCCAATGTGACTGTCATTAGGGTGTCATCAGTGTCAGTAGCCACATGTTTACTGAGCTTGTGACAAAAACGCCTAATAAGAGGGCTGAGATGAAGCATCAGCAGACAGAAGTGGAGGTACACTGGAAAGAAATGCAGTGTATTAAACACATAAAACATTAGGGATTGGAAGGGACCTGAAAAGACCACCAAGTCAAATCCCCTTGCTGCAGCAGGATGCCACAGCTCCAGTCACACAGGAACATGGCCAGGTGGGTTTTGAAGGTCTCCAAAGAAGACGACTCCATAATCCCCCTGAGAAGCCCCTTCCAGGGCTCTGTCACCCTCACTGGGAAGAAGTTCCTTCTCAGACTGATGTGGAACCTCCTCTGTTCCAGCTCACACCTACTGCCCCTTGTCCTATCATTGGGTGCCCCCGAGCAGAACCTTGCTCTGTCCTCCTGACACCTGCCCTTTCCAGACTGATCAACATTCCTGAGGTCACCCCCCAAGTCTACTTTTCTCCAAGCTAGAGACCCAGAAATGGAATCCAGCCCTGCTAGCTCCCCAGTTGTTACTGTACTCTTCGAAAGACAAACAGTATATTCAGATATTCAATGCAAACAAGGTTCACTGCATTTCAGGAAAAATTGATAAAATTAAATGATAGACACACACAAACATGCTTGGCTTGACGTTAGACAGGACCGAGCTTGAGAGTAATTTGCCTTAAGGGCAAATTCGTTGCATTTTAGGCTTCATTTTGATAACACCATGAACAGTGACGATCACTCTGACCATCTGTGTCTCTGCCTGCCACTCACAGTGTTTTGGCTGTTTTCAAAGGATACTTGGATTAGTGTCTGACTAGGAAACAGTTTATAGCCTGTACCCTGTATTCTGAGGCAGGTTATAATCTGGTTTACATCATATAATAATTGCATAGAATTTCTGATAGGAGAGTACTATTCAAGCAAGTCAAATCATTTTAATATTCAAAAGAAGCCAGAAATGGATTGTTTCCTCATGTGCTATTTCTTACTCACATTAAGACACAAAGTAATGACCTTGATTGGAAGGGGCAGACAAGAAAGCAAGATTAACAGAGCTGTCTGACCTATTTCCCCTCTTAAGTAGATGATCAGTCATCAGCTGACACCACTCAGTCTCTCTAATTTGGCACAACAGCATATTTGCAGTGAGAGTGAAACAGAGATCGCTGGGGTTTAGGCATATCCAGACTGATTTCTACTAGTCACAGGTATTCCTATATAGTCAGTGACATCCTCCTCCCCCTATACTCTGCCCTGATGAGACCACATCTGGAATTTTGTGTCCAGTTCTGGGGTCCTCAGTTCCAGAAGGAATCACAGAATCACAGAATCATTAGGGATTGGAAGGGACCTCAAAAGATCATCTAGTCCAATCCCCCTGCCACAGCAGGATCACCTAGGCCAAGTCATACAGTCAGTCAAGGTTAGACAGGACTACAAGATCATCCAGCTCCAACTCCCCTACCATGGGCAGGGACACCCCACCCTAGATCAGGCTGACCAGAGCTGATGGAGAAAGTGCAGTGCAGAGCCACAAAGATGATGAGGGGACTGGAACATTTTCCTGATGAGGAAAGGCTGGGACTCTTGAGCTTAGACAAAAGGAGACTGAGGGGTGACCTCATTAATGTTGATAAATATGGAAAGGGTGGATGTCAGGAGGATGGAGCCAGGTTCTGCTTAGGGGCACCCAATGATAGGACAAGGGGTAATGGATGTGAGCTGGAACAGAGGAGGTTCCACATTGGTCTAAGAAGGAACTTCTTCCCAGTGAGGCTGACAGAGCCCTAGAACTGGCTGCTGAGGAGGGTTATGGAGTCATCTCCTTTGGAGACCTTCAAAACCCACCTGGCCGTGTTCCTGCGTGACTGGATTTAGGGTATCCTGCTGTGGCAGGGGGACTGGACTGGATGATCTTTCAAGGTCCCTTCCAAACCCTAATGTTTTATGATTCTGTGATTGTTTCCCTTGTTTTAAAAATCACCCAAGTCTGCCGGAAGCATTAGTCCACTAGTTCTGTGCCCTGAGATCAGCACAAAAACACTGTTATCTTGATAGCATCTACTCTTCTGTGTTATCACCCAATGTACCCAGTCATATAAGGTCACGTGTCAGCACTAAATTATGTCATGGTCAGTCAAACTCGAATTCACCTACAGACAGCAACAATTCTAATCTAAACCCCAAAGGAAGACAAACATTTAGAGACATGCTAGACATTGCTGGAACAATGAAAAGCAATCCCAGTCAACATTAAAAAGGCTAAGGGAATAGTCAGTTTAAAGGGGTTATAGGTTGTTTTGCATGGATGCAGATCAGGACTACGCTGTATTTAAACCACGCACGTATATCCTAAATAACAAGTATCAGACACATGTTTACAGGCTGTTGGGAATCTCACTCGCTCTTATTGCGGCAATCACAGAACCAAGTGAAAGACCAGGCACAAGATCAAGATAAGAAGTGTCCCACAGAAATGGTGGCTTTTGGGAAGAGAAACAGTAAGAGAAATAATTGAGAGAAGCAATATTAGGGTTTCATACCTGAAGCACAGCTTCATCAATTTTGCGTATCGCTTTGGAATCAAACAAGACCTGTCTGCCTCTCCTCTCGCAGTCCTGGTAAACGATCAGGCGGATTTCATTCAAGTCCAACTCCGAAGAGGACCAGCTGCAAGGTATAAGCACAAGAATGTTAAAAAATGAGCTGAATTTGCAGCTTATTTCAGGGAAGAAACAGGTATTCAGTGAATACATCTTGAATTCAGCACGTACAAGAACGTGGCTAGAACCACACAACTCTGACCAAAACCAGAAGTCAAAGCAGCAGCTAATTCCAGGGTCACTGATTCACAGGCATCTTGGCCAGACCCACCTTCATTGAACCATTCTTCAACATCTGTCAAAAAGGGAAAGCAAACCCCTGTCTCAGCAGTCTGTTCCAGGGCTTAAGTGCTCTTAAACTTCCTCCCTTTTCCATAAAAAGAGTAGATCATCCCCACTGAAAGGTAACTGTGCTATGCTGTGCAACTATCTCAGTGGTAATGAAGAACAGTGGACTGCTATTGCCCTTCTTACTACAGCCTTTCACTAGCTCCAGCCTTAGACCTCTCCTCATCCTTCTCTAAACGTCACAAACCGAAATCCCTTTGGCCTATTCCTCCTATCAGTGAAAGTTGTTCCCCAAGTTTTCATTCCTGTAACTTAACAAAATTCTTGTACTGGGTCCAGTTTTGGGCACCACAGGATAAGAAGGACATGGAGGGGCTGGAGCAGGGCCAGAAATGGGCAACAAAGCTGGGGAGAGGGCTGGAGAACAAGGCCTATGGAGAGCAGCTGAGGGAACTGGGATTATTTAGTCTAGAGAAGAGGAGGCTGAGAGGAGATCTGATTACTCTATACAGCTACCTCAAATGAGGTTGTAGTGAGGCTGGTGCTGAGCTCTTCTCCCAAATTCCTAAGGATAGGATATGGGGAAATGGTCTCAAGCTGTGTCAGGGGAGGTTTAGGTTGGATCTTAGGAAGAAGTTCTTTGCTGAGAGAGTGGTTGAGCACTGGAAGAGGCTGCCCAGGGAGGTGGTGGAGTCCCCATCCCTGGAGATGTTTAAAAACTGAGTGGTTAGAGCGCTTGAGGCCATGGTCTAGGGGTTAGGGAGCTGTTGGGCTGAGGGCTGGACTTGCTGATCCTCGAGGTCCTTTCCAGTCATCATGAATCTATGATTTTGCCTGCAATGACTCTACTTTTCAATTCTGAAGGAAGCCTGTCTGCGCATATGAGCCCAGAGTTTGCTCAGCTTTGGGTCCAGCTACAGGAATTTTTGTCACGGTCCACAGCTGACAAGATGGAATTAATGGAAAAAACCCACTGCTTCATAAAGCCCTGTCACACAGCACTTGGATGGCCTCATATATGACCTGCACGGACCTCAGGCAGGGGGCAAGAGTACTACTGTTATTAATAGCTGTTGGTTTAACAAATTGCATCACAGGCTTCAGTCAAGGCCACCCTTCTCTCCCACCCAAAAGGATGGTTTCTTTTATGAATCTTTCCAAGCTATACTCTACAGAGAAGGTAGTAAATTGTGGGCACGGCCCAACAACTTCATACAGCTCAGACAAGAACTTCTGAAGCTGTTTCTTTCATTCCATGGTTTGCTAATACCATTAATCACAAAATCACAGAACATCGGGGATTGGAAGGGACCTTGAAAGATCATCCAGTCCAGTCCCCCTGCCACAGCAGGATCACCTACATCCAGTCGCACAGGAACGTATCCAGGTGGGTTTGAAACTTCTCCAGAGAAGGGAGACTCCACAACCTCTATGGGCAGACCCCCTTCCAAGGCTCTGTCACCCTCACTGCGAGGAAGTTCATTCTCACATTGATGTGAAACCACCTCTGCTCCAGCTCACACCCACTGCCCTTTGTCCTATCATTTGGTACCACTGAGCAGAGCCTGGCTCCATCCTCCTGACACCTGCCCTTTCCATATTTATCAACATTAATGAGGTCAACCCTCAGTCTCCTTTTTTCTAAGCTCAAGAGCCCCAGCTCCCTCAGCCTTTCCTCATGAGGGAGATACTACACTCCATCATCTCTGTGGCTCTGCACTGGACTTTCTCCATCGGCTTTGTGTCCTTCTGGAACTGAGGGGCCCAGAACTGGACACAATATTAACTCTTGCTAAAGTCAGTGGTGTGACCATAGCAAATTTGAAACTGTAAGTAAAGTCAGCTTCATTTCTTCTTAGCACTTGATCTTGCATTTCAGGTTTTAACTCTACTTTCTACGTAGCCAGAAAGGAAATTTCCTTGCTACATAGCTAGAAAGAAAATTCAACCTGAATGAGCACTCTTTTCAGAGCTGCAGGAAGGTTTTACTCTATTTTCAAATACTGTAGGGTAGAATGAGCCAGACACCTATCTCCATGGGGAGATTCTCTGATACAAGTGTGCTCTATGTACAGCACATACAAGGGTCCAGAGCATATCAAAGATACAGCGTGGAACACCACTAAAGGCTGTTCTGACATCAACAGTGATGAAACTTCTTGACGTGTTTGTAACATGCTGCCTGCGAACAGCGAGCAGTGCCAGGCAGGTTTCTTTTCGAGTCTTCCTTTTCAAAGGCAGTCACAGCACTAAGTGAACCTGCTGCAGATCAGAACGGATACCACTGCTGATAGTTGCCCAACAAGGATCCTACACACCTCACATACACAGAGAGCTGTAACTACACCATCTGTTTTACAAGGCTGTTACTAGTTTCTCAGCCCACTGCCTGCACAAGGCTATTACAAAACGCAGCTATAAGGACTGAAAGACCAGTCAGTTGTCAATAGACTTCGTTCACAGAATCACAGAATATTAGGGATTGATTGGAAGGGACCATGAAAGATCATCTAGTCCAATCCCCCTCCTACAGCATTCATCTGACACTGTTCAGGACCAGATACTCTGGTACTTTTTGGGTTATTGTTACCCAAAAAGTTACTTCCCGCAACATGCACCACCTGGAGTTCACTGTGCTGCTTTCTTGAGAAGGCCACAGGGGTTCCCTTCTTCCACAGTGAAAAACATAAAAGTACATCCCTGTGGCCTTGCTCTGAATCACATGTAAGAGCAAAGGGCTGGCAGTGCAGGAGCTGAAGTTCATACCACAGAAGCGCAGGTCTAAACTGGGACAGGCTTATCTGAGGCACAGATGGAGCCAATCCAGCCCTGCCCCTGCCCACCAATGCCAGAACAACACTAAATCCTGTTGTGTGAATTCAGGTTTCCTGATGAACAAGTGATTCCCCCATGCTCTGCATTCAAGTAAACTTTGTGTTGTTTGTGCAGGGCCAACTTCTGTGAAGAACCCCTCTGTTCACCTCATACCAACACTGAAGGAGCCTGCTGGTGCATTTTCCTCACAGCACACAGTCACTGGAGTGCAATCAGCTTTCAGAGCTTCGAACTGATTCTAGTACCAGGCAGCAAACAAGTCCATTAATATCTGTCACAGGGAGCTTTATAGCCCCAAATGTATGGAAGCTATTTCCGATACTCAATGACTTCAGCACCTTTGGCACCAACCAAACATCAAACTCATGTTTGATTGAAGTCTTTGCTTTGAGGCTTTGAACTCCCCAGCACACAGACTCATTTCAGGAGAGATTAATCCTCCTAAAACCTCATTTGACAAGGTCAAGTGTATGCACAGACCAATATAAATATATTTAAACCCCTTGCCTCATTATTTCCACATGCAATTCAGCACCCAAGACAGTCAGATGACCAGGATGTTCTTCCCCACAAAAGCTGACTGTTTAAAGTGCTTCCACCCTTTATTCTTCAAACCAGATTCTATAATAAATCCCCCAAAACAGGGACAGAGGGAACATTCAATCATTTCTTAACAGCAGAGTGTTGAAGAGAATCATAGCATCATCACAGCTGGAAAGGACCTCCAGAATCATCAAGTTCAGCCCTCAGCCCAACAGCTCCCTAACGTCTACACCACAGCCTCAAGTGCTCTAAACCACTTGCTTTTTAAACCCCTCCAGGGATGCGGATGCCACCACCTCCCCAGGCAGCCTGTTCCAATGCCCAACCACTCTCTCAGGGAAGAACTTCTTCCTGAGATCCAATCTAAACCTGCTCTGATGCAACCAGAGGCCTGGTCAACTCTGTTTAAAAAGGTGTGAAAACCAAAACCCTAGATTATTGTTATTCCTATTAGGTTCTTTAAAACTTCATCCTTTTGAAAACAGTAAGATTCTCTTGCACAAAATCCCAGTTCACTGAAAACAACCCAACCCCAAAGCACCAGACATCCACATGAGACAGGTCAGCACTCCATTGATATGAGAAAGCAGTAATGGTTTGACAGAGAAGCAGAAAGACACCTTTCTTCACTCTTTTATCAGTTGTTTCCAAATAGCAAGACCAACATGCATTAACTACACAACAGAAATATCCCAGCCTGGGTTTTTTTTCCCCCCAAAGGAAAAATAGCTCCTATGCTCTCAGGCAGCCTTTACTTGTAGGTTCACTCTGCCCAGTTAATTCATTAATCAATTTCAACCATCAAATTTGACCTAAGGACACAGATTGCTGTTCTCCAAAAGTAGTGAAGGAGTTAAACTCTTTCCCCTTCCACTGCAAGGCCACAATATGAAATACTGTGAGAGTGACAGAGCCCTGGCACAGGCTGCTCAGAGATTGTGGAGTCTCCTACTCTGGAGACTTTCAAACCCCACCTGGATGCAGCCCTGTGTGACCTGTCCTAGAGGATCCTGCTCTGGCACGGGGGTTTCACTGGATGATCTCTGGAGAACCCTTCCAACTCCTGACAATCTGTGATGCTATGACTCAGGCAACAGAAAAGTCCTCATGATGTATTTGTGGAAGACAGGCAGAGGATGGGGAACTAACAGATTCTGAATGGGTTATGTGTAAGGCAGGCACCAGAACTTGCCTGCAGTTAGACTGAATTCTTTATTGTAAAATCACGGTTCTGTCACAAAAACGAATTCTTTTGCTTTTGGGCTAGAAAGCAAACCCTCACCACATAAGAAGTCTCCTAATTTCCAGCTGCTCATTAAGGTTCTAAAACTAAACTCCACATCCAATTATAACACTGAAGTTTACTCAGTCTGCTTATGACTGTTCAGCACAAATCAAGGTGCTACAGTCGTAGGATCACAGGCTGGCCAGGGCTGGAAGGGACCTGAAAGATCATCCAGTTCCAACCCCCCTGCACAGGCAGGGACACCTTCACTAGAGCGGGTTACTCAGGGCCAGAGACAACCTGCCCTTCAACACTGCCAGCCACAGGGCAGCCACAACTGCCTTAGGCAACCTGTTCCAGCATCTCAGCACTCCAATCTCATAGGAAAGAACTGGTTCCTTATGCCCAACCTCCATTTCCCTTCTTCAAGGCTGGAACCCTTTCACCTTGTCCTCTCACTACTACCCCTGTCAAAAGCCCTCCCCCAGCTTTCTTGGAGCCCCCTTCCTTCAGAGATTGCAAAGCTGCTGGAAGGTCACCTGGGAGCCTCCTTTTCTCCAGGCTGAACAACCCCACCTTGCTCAGCCTGTCCTCAGAGGGGAGGTGCTCCAGCCCTCTGAGCATCCAAGTTCTCTCCTCTGGACACCTTCCAGGAGCTCTATGTCCTTTGGATGTTGGGGGCTCCAGAACTGGACCCAGCACTCCACGTGGGGTCTCAGCAGTGCAGAGTAGAGGGGGAGGATCCCCTCCCTTGACCGACTGTCACTGCAGCCCAGGACACAGTTGGTTCTCTGGGCTGCCAGCTCACACTAACAGCTCCTGTTCAACTTCTGCTCCACTCCCACCCCAAAATAATTCTTCTCAGGGATGTCTCCTCCATCCTTTCTCCTCCTAGTATGTATTCATGCAGGGCATTGCCTCGACCCAGGGGCAGACCCTTGCCCTTGTTGAACTGCATGTAGTTTGCACAGCCCTCTTTGTGAGCCTGTCAAGGTCCCTCTGGATAGCCTCCCTTCCCTCCAGGGTGTTGCCTTCAGAAACATCTGCCTAAGCCATGATTCAGGCAGGCACAGTGGGAGTTAGACTAGATGATCTCTAGATGTCACTTCGAACTCTGATGATTCTGTGGTGTAAAAGTTCTCTCATTCTAACACATTCAACCCCTGCTTAATAAACAGAATGATAAAAGATGTATGCTGAAGGAATACATACTGCTAAGTGACAAGTGTTACAAATAAAATAAATTGCAATAAATGTCAATTAATTTCATTACATTTAGTTTTAACACAATTAGTTTTAATTGAGTTACAAGGGATTCTTTGTCAGCCACCCGAGCGTCAGTGCAATGCTAAATGAACAAACTGGTTCCAAACCACATCACATCCCAGAAAGGGGAGGAAGGGGGGAATAACAGCTAGCTGAGATCTTTCACTGTGGGGTAAAACCCAAGCACCATGACAGGGGAAGGAGGGAGGGAGAACTGGAACCTCCACCTCTTGGTGGCAGCATGATTTGTACTGACTCACCTCATGCAAAGGGCTTCAGGAAAGGGCACTAAGAGAAGGTTCCCTATAAAATCCAAGGGAGTTTTGAGCCTAGTTAGAATATTCAGTTTTCCTGTTCTCGGGGGTGGGGGTTCTGCCTTCTTAGCAAGTTGAACTAACTCCCTAAGGGGAACCAGTTCCATAGAGATTGCACAGGGCACGGCCAGCACAAGAAGGGGGAAAAAAAAAAAAAGACACCAACATGATGCCAGGAAGCTAAGGAGGAGGTACTGTGACTACAGAAGTCTGTTTGCCCAGCTCAGCTTATCCAGCCTCACCCTCAGAGTGGATTGTGCCTGCATGTGAGAGATGCTAGAACTCAAACACAAAATTATCAAGTTAAAAAAAAAAAAAGGCTGCATTAATACAAAAGGAAAACCAAGGTCTAGTCAACAGACTGAAATACTGCATGTAGCCTTATAATTCTCTTTTTTCATTGAAAGCCACAAGTTTGGGACAGCTGTCAGATATCTCAGCAAGTTTTCTCCACAGATTCTTGATTAGGCTTTGCTTTGCTTTCTCTTCAATGGGTAGATAAGATACTTCACTTCGGCTTGTTCAAGATTGCTTTCACTATAAATAGGGAAGAATTAATGGGGAGAAGATCTCTCTCACTCAAGGGAAAGCAGACTCATTTATTTCTGGGAAAAAGCTACACGTTTGTCCCAGTCACAGGATACCAGAATCACTCTGGTTGGAAAAGACCCCTGGGATCATCAAGTCCAACCAGCTACCTTACAAGTTCACCCCTAAACCAGATCCCTCAGCACCTCACCCAAACAATCTTTAAACACATCCAGGGATGGTGACTCAACCCCCTCCTTGGGCAGCCCATTGCAGTGCCTGACCACTTTGTCTGTGAAAAAATTCTTCCTCATATCAAGTCTAAACCTCTCCTGTTGTAACTTGAACCCATTCCCTTTTGTTCTATCACTAATTGCTTGTAAGGAGAGACCAGCACCAACCTCTCCACAATGTCCTCTGGGGTAGCTGTATAGAGCAATGAGGTCTACTCTCAGCCTCCTTCAAACTAAACAGTCCCAATTCTTTCAGTCTTCCCTCATAAGATTTATTCTGCTGTGAATCAATATTTGCAGGTAAAAAACTACACAGAAGCCAAGGAAACACCGCTCCTACTTGAGATTACTCTGATGTGATGCTTGATTTAGAGGTCATTTACAAGTAAAGCAGAGGCTTCCCCTCTTTACTTTTCCCCTGCCTCGCAGCAGCCTCTCCTTTCTGCTCTGCACACTGTCAGTACTTGACCCATTAACTCAGGAGGTGCCAAAAAAAAAGGAAGAGAGAAAACTAATTAGAAAACTAGGAAGAGAAGGTAAGATTATTTAACCTGAGCTGAAAAGAAAGGCAATTATCCTTCACACCTCCATCTGCATACACATAAAGCTTACATCGGGGCTGAGATCCTGCTTCAGACAAGAGTTTTGAAACAATGACAGCATACCTGTTCTGCAGCAGTCTAGTCACTTTGCTCACACAGCTGAGGTTTTGGTCTCTCCAAGAGTTTCTAACTCTTTCATCCAGTTTGGCACAAGAGAGATTCTTTCCAAGCGGTGGTGCATCATTGCTGCTCCTTGCTCTTCCTGTGGCCCCTGTGCCATTGGCAGCTTTCGGTGTGCCCCCGCACATCTTCTCTTAATACAAGTCCTCTTGTAAAAGGTCCCTCAACGAAACTAAATATCCACAGGAGAGGGGATTTCTTTACCACAGATCAGCCATTAATGATGGCAATTTCCCATCAGCTTTCTCCCCTATGAGCTCTCCCCTGTAAGGGGAAGAAAAGGCAAAGCGATCTCCATGGATTCTACAAGCCATTAACGCAGAGAGCCAGGAGTAGCTAACGTTCTGCTGCTGCAATTAATCCAGACTGAGGAGCAGACATGACTTTTGAGTTTCAGCAGCCACCGTAGGCTCTGCTCCGAGTGCTGCTGGAGTTTTTCTTACCAAGCCTGGTGAAAAGCTGTAGCAGCTACACCAGCTAATATTGACTTGAACTCTGTTTGTTTCCTGGTATGTGATTAGGTAGCTGGCAATTATGTAGTCACAAGACTCAACCATATGGCCTCTTAAAAAAAAGCAGCATAGTTGCCTTTGCAGTGACTCGCCCTTAGTTGCAAGGTTGTTCTAACAGTGGCTACAACACCCTGCTAATGGGTCTCATGTGAGCAAGTGTCATCTGACAACCCCTAGCAACCTCCTAGGACCTAGGACTAAGGAGCAAATAAGAACCTTTCATCATGACCATATGGTTATGGGTTTTTAAAGAAATCAACCACCTCCAAGAAAAAAACTGGGTGTTGAGCACTGGAGTACTTTTACTTTTTAAGGAGAAATAGGATTTACACTCAGCCAGGAGTAGGGAAAACTGCTATGATAAGCTTTTCAAAACAAAAGAGAAGGGAAAACAACCACCACCAAAAAAAGTTTGTCATGGACTTCAGGCTGGATGATGAGAATCTATAATGGTGTCCAGTTTAGAGCTTCTCAATACAAGAGAGATGTGTTGGTGCTGGAGCAGGTGCAGAGGAGGGCAAATAAGCTGGGGAAGGGTCTGGGGAATAAATATTGTGAGGAAAGACTGAAAGAGCTGAGGCTCTTTAGTTTGAAGAGGACAAGGCTGACAGAAGACCTTACCACTCTCTACAGCTACGCCAAAGGACATTGTGGAGAGGTTGGTCCTGGTCTCTTCTCACAAGCAATTAGTGATAGAACAAGAGGGAATGGGTTCAAGTTACAACAGGAGAGGTTTAGACTTGATATGAGGAAGAATTTTTTCACAGACAAAGTGGTCAGGAATGGGCTTCCCAGGGAGGTGGTCAAGTTGTCACCCCTGGATGTGTTTAAAGATCTTTCGGATGAGGTGTTCAGGGATCTGGTTTATAGGTGAACTTGTAAAGGAGGGTAGATAGTTGGGCTCAATGATCCCAGGGGTCTTTTCAAACCAGAGTGATAATCACATCTCTGACAGCAACTTCAATGGCAGTGCTGATGACAAAAAGATCTCACAAAGTATTGCTGTCCAAGAAAAGTTTAGCTTTTAAAACAGAAAAGGAACCACTGCAGAACAAGGTCCTCTTCCCCATTCCCTGCTTTTCAAACAGTTATCCATTGAAGTCTTCTCATAATTATGTTGTCCTTTCCTCCCTCCATCAGTAAGATTTGGGATGTTTTCAAAGATGACAGCCGCACTGCTATTAAAAAGGGAAAAGAACTTCCATGATGTTCCCCCAGAAACTCAGCAACAGGCAGATTTCAAAACCCAGTGCTACGTGCTACCTGCTAACTAGCACAGTGCCCTTCTGGAGAGGATGTTGTAATCTCTCAACACTGGACTAAAGTCAAGAAGAAAACTAGAGCAAGGTTAGGCTGAACCACTTGCTGGGTTGGAGAGGGAAGGTGATGCTATTAAAAAAGCTCGTTTCATTTCCCCAGAGGGAGGAACTGGATCACTATTGCTCTACCTCAGAATGAGGGAAACAACTGAAAAGCTTAGGCCTGTTCAAGTTATTCAAAGGATCTACAGGAGGGCAACTCTTAGTCCAGTCCCCCCACCACAGCAGGATCACCTAGACAAAGTCACACAGGAACATATCCAGGTGGGTTTGAAACATCTCCAAATAAGGAGACTCCACAACCCTCCTGGGCAGACCACCTTCCATGGCTCTGTCACCCTCACCATGAAGAAGTTCCTTCTCAGATTGATGTGGAACGTCCTCTGTTCCAGCTCACACCCATTGCCCTTTGTCCTATCATTGGGTGCCCCTGAGCAGAGCCTGGCTCCATCCTCCTGACATCCACCCTTTTCATATTTATCCACATGAATGGGGTCACCCATCAGTCTCCTTCAAGCTCAAGTGACCCAGCTCCCTCAGCCTTTCCTCATAAGGGAGGTGTTCTATTCCTTTCATCATCTTTGTGGCTCTGTTTTAGCCAAACGAGATTCAAAACGCTGAAACATTCAGTGAAATCTCCACAATATTGGATTTATGGCAGAGACTAAAACCAGAGAATCCAAAAAGCTCATTGAAGAGACAGGCTTTGCAATGCTACCCTGGCTGTAGCTACAGTAAATACTGCAAATCCCAAAATACCTGGGGAATTACCTCAAACCCACAGAACAGGTTCTGAACAAGAAACAACTCCCCCCCCCCCCAAATGTAAACAAATCCAAACAAATGCACTCCTGGACAACACACGGAATCCAAGGAGTAGGCAATGTGGAAAATGCAAAGCAGTGCCCTGCTTTTCAGATAGGGCCTTCTGCAGAGCAGAGCTGTTTAATCACTCTTTTTCCAGGCTGTGTGACAGCACGTCACCTGCTCTGTTTGTAGGTCATTTCCTGCCCTTCATCTCCACTACCAGGCAATTGCCTAAAGGATTTCAACTCAAAGTAATACTTTAGCCAGAAAATTTGGGGTGGGGGAAAGAGGAAATGCACCTATGCTGGAGTTATTCAGACTGGTTTTCTGTGCAAGTGACAGCTGCCCTCTGTTTTCGACTCCAACAGAATATTTACAGAGCCCTGTGTCAGCCTTTGTTGTCCAAAAGATTTCAGAAGCAGGGATAGAAAAACAAAGTTTGAATTACAGGTGCTCTTTCAGGGAATGTTTGCTTTGGTAAAACATATACTTAGCAAAATTGATACACAGAGAAATGCCTGGGACCCAGACACTCAGCATGAGCACCAATAACACGTGGTTAGAGTGAGGTGGAATCTGTTTCCACAGAATCACAGAATATTAGAGATTGGAAGGGACCTCAAAAAGATCACCCAGTCCAATCCCCCTGCCACAGCAGGACCCCATAGATCCAGTTGTACAGGAACATGGTCAGGTGAGTCTGAAGAAGAGTCCAGAGAAGGAGACTCCACAACACCCGTGGGGAGCCCTTCCAGAGCTCTGTCACCCTTACTACAAAGAAGTTCCTTCTCATATTGATGTGGTACCTCTTTGGTTCCAGCACACACCCCATCGCCCCTTGTCCTATGATTGGTTGCCCCTGAGCAGAGCCTGGCTCCACCCTCACGATACCCACCCTTCACATATTTATCAACATTCATAGGGTCTCCCCTCAGGCTCCTTTTTTCCAAGCTCAAGAAACCCAGCTTCCTCAGCCTTTCCTCAGCAGGGAGATGCTCCACTCCCTCATCTTTGCTGCTCTGCACTGGACTCTCTCAAGCACTTCTGTGTCCTTCCCAATTGCTCAACGATAAATTCCCATATCTTAGTCTGTCGAATGGACTATGCACAAGACATAGGGTCCCTCCATCCCTCCCAATATGAATTATTCACCCTTCATTGCTTGTCCTCTTTGTAAAAGCTCAGCTACAGAAGGGCTGTGCTGATGCCATACCACATTCTTTTTCCACTATGATGTAAAGGAGTCCTAATATGGCAAAGCACTATTAACCTCAGCTGAACCACCTCGTTAAAGCATGATCCATAGTTACTAGTTTCGCAGGATACGCCACAGGTTAGTCACGCAACAAGTGAAGGAACAGGGCTGTTTGCAGCACCCTTCTCTCTCTCACTTTAGATTTTCCTGCAGAAAAAGAGTTCTGGTGGAGAATGTTAAGTTCTCAACATCAGATGACCACATGAAAAAGTTTTCACAGAGTCACAGAACATCTGGGACTGAAAGGGACCTCGAAAGATCATTCAGTCCAATCCCCCTGCCAGAGCAGGTCCATCTAGACCAAGTTGTATAGGATCATATCCAGGCAGGTTTTCAACTTCTCCAGAGAGGGAGACTCCACAACCCCCCTGGGCAGACCCTTCCAGGGCTCTGTCACCCTCACTGGGAAGAAGTTCCTTCTCACATTGATGTGGAACTTCCTCTGTTCCAACTCACACCCACTGCCCCTTGTTCTATCATTGGTGCCACTGAGCAGAGCCTGGCTCCATCCTCCTAACACCCACCCTTCACATATTTATGAACATTAATGAGATCACCCCTCAGTCTCCTCTTCTCCAAGCTCAAGAGAATCAGCTCCCTCAGCCTTTCCTCATAAGGGTGGTGTTCTACTGTCTTTATCATCTTCATGGCTCTGCACTGGGTTTTCAAACCAGATCATTCTGTATCTTACTTTATGAGAAGCAAAACAGCACTGGATATATTTGTTCACTGAAAAATTAGATTTCCACAGACTCCCTGCTAAGGGAAGGAGATTCTACTGGATTTTTAAGATTGGAAGCACTTCTCATGGTCTTTGTTGCTAGAAAGAAACACCACCACACACACTCACAACACAAGCTATCCCCAAACCCACGCACACCTGATGGAGGCAGACAGACAGATCTGTACAAGTTGAAGTCACTATAAACTGCACACATCAGCTTTTTGCAGGCACTAAGAGCAGCCCTTTAAGCAGTGTTTCACAACTCCGGCAACTTTCGTAAGCTTGGATTCAGTGTTCATTGGCTTATCTACACGTCAGGCATTTGGGAGCTGCCTGTCATACAGTCTCTATGATAATAGGGGAAAAAAAACCCCAACAAAACCACCAAAACTTCCTCACCAAACAAAAACCCAACAAGAACAATGTGTTTGGAACACCAATGCCATAATCGCCTGGATATGGTTCCTGTGTGACTTGGTCTAGGTGGTCCTGCTCTGGCAGGGGGATTGGACTGGATGACCTTTCAAGGTCCCTTCCAATCTCGCAGATTCTGTGATTCTGTGAAACAGCAGCAAAACAAGAGAGAGGTGGAACTCATAAGCCTCAGACATGGAAGTCTTCATTAGTAAAGCGCTACATGGATGTAAAAGTGCAAATTGCTTTGTTTTACGATTAGGAAAAGTGTTTATTTTTGTTAAATTAGACCTTTGGGCAAACAAAGGCGAAGCATACAACAAGGTTAGCAACCTACATCCCTTACCTAGTCCTTTCCTCAGTAGAGAAAGCCTAGCACAGCCTTAACTTTCTGCCTTCCATCACAGTTTCCCCCCTGCTCATCTCCTAAGAACTAGGAAAACTCAGTTCACCTAAATTAAATCCACTAATTATACAGAAGCTGTTCCATAGCAATCTGTATAATTCCAATTACTGAAGGTTTCCTTGTTAATGCTCTGGAGGGTTTGTTTTGTTTGCATTTTTTCCTCTGTTTATCTTTCTTAAAAGTCACCTCCAATAACCAGCTTCCAGCTTTCACTGGAGCCAAATAGGTTGAGCCAAACGGCAGCAGCCAGCCAGGAGCAAGCGGAGCTCAGTCCAAGTCTCTGCTGAGCACTGGGGAGTGGGCTGCCTGGCCGCAGGGCCACCCCACCTCCACCAGGGCTCAGCTAATGCATCATTCCCATGTCACTGGTTCCAGCAGTGCCATGTGACTGGGCTGACTTCCAAGAACACAGCTACTAAATCCAGCCCCTGCCAAGGCACGTCTGAGAGCTGCCTCTGCCAGAAAACCAGCCAACTAACATCTCTTATCCTACCAGCTCTACTGCCTCTGCCTTTCCTCTCCTTCTCTGGAGCAGAAGGGAAAACCATCCGTGGCACATCCAAGGGAGAATTCTGAGCAGCAACGCAAGGCGGAGTCTGGTATTTATAACCCCGCACCAGTGCCCTATGGAAAGTGCTGATGGATCTCACAGCTTACCATCTCCTACGTAAGGGAGCAGGCCAGCACAGACATCTCTACCACACCTTAGCGGCCATATCCTGAGGCGCAGGTTTGGTCACCTACCCCTTTCCTCCTGCTCCTGCTCGCTTTTTCTGTAAAGCCCTTTTTTTTAATTGGGATTCACTAACAGAGCCTGTACGCAGCTCTCACACTTCTGTTCAGAGTAGTTTTAGACCATGAAACATATAAAATCTTGACTAAAACAATACTGTTTGACACCAGTAAATACACATTGATGCCAACTGAGAGAGATAGCAGCCTTCGACGTTCAACATCCCTCCCATTTCCATTTTCTCTAGTTAGCAGAAAAATAATTCTTTGACTAAAAACATTATCACCTTCACTCAAAGTATCTAAAACCACCCACCTGTATAATAAGAGAAACAGAATCTCACAATATCAGGGACTGGAGGGGACCTCGAAAGATCATTTAGTCCAATCTCCCTGCAACAGCAGGATCCCCCAGACCAAGTCACACAGGAACATATCTAGGCAGGTTTTAAACATCTCCAGATGAGTCTCCACAGCTGCCCTGGACAGCCCTTCCTAGTGCTCTGTCACCCTCACGGGGAAGGAGTTCCTTCTCAGATTGATGTGGTACCTCCTATGTTGCAACTTACACCCATTGCCCCTTGTCTTATCACTAGATTGCACTGCACAGAGCCTGGCTCCATCCTCCTGACACCCACCCTTCACATATTTATTAACTTTAATGAGGTCACCCCTCAGTCTGCTTTTCTCCAAAGACCCATCACCCTCAGCCTTTCCTCATCAGGGAAGTGTTCTACTCCATCATTTTCAAATAATTGCCTTACAAACTTTCTCCACTTCTGCTATGAACAAGAGTGCTCTGCAAACCTCAGGCGATAAGGAGTTCTCTCCCAAACTTTGCAGCCAAACAAGTTTAGGGTGCTCTTTCTCTCTCTCCCCAGGGGTGTGGCAAAGCACTACAAACCCCCTCCTTGTCCTCACTCCGCAAACTCACACCACACAGCAGCTCTCAAGCAGGGCTGGAGGCAAATGCCACTCAGGGACCACATGCCTGTCCTCTAAGGGAAGCTGCTTCAGAAGGCACCAACTAACCCAAAAGTGCATCCTCAGCATCATGATTTCACTACAGAAATACAACTCAAAGTTAGCTGGATGCAGGTGTATCCTGCAATCATCCTTCGACATGGAATCATACAACAGCAGACATGGCTCTCTAGCACTGCTGAAAGGTGAATAATCCCCTGTTTTGGGGTTTTCTTGTGTCCAGTTCTTCCCCTCAGTTCCAGAAGGATACAGAACAGTCCAGTGCAGAGCCATGAGGATGATGAAGAGAGAGGGACACCTCCCTGCTGAGGAAAGACTGAAAGAGCTGGGTCTCTGTAGCTTGGAGAAACAGAGATAAGGCCCTAACTCATTAACATTTCTAAATATGTGAAGGGTGGGTAACAGGAGGATGGAGTCATGCTCTGCGCAGTGGCACTCAATGATAGGACAGGGGGTAATGGGTGCGAGCTGGAACAGAGGAGGGTCCACAGGAATATGAGAAGTTCTTCCCAGTGAGGGTGACAGAGCCCTAAAAGGGGCTGCCCAGGGGGGTTGTGGAGTCTCCTTCCCTGGAGACCTTTAAAACCTGCCTGGCCATGCTCCTGTGTGACTGGATCTAGGGGATGCTGCTGTGGCAGAAGGATTGGGCTGGATGATCTTTTGAGGTCCCTTCCAATCGCTAATGTTCTGCGATACTGTGAAGATAATAGTGCTGCTCCCCCACAAATGATTGTGATAAAATACTTTCAGAACAGCATTATTTCCGTTTCTTTTGGAATCAAGACTGTAACTGAAAGGTTAAGATGCAGTAACCAGGAAGGGAATGAATAAGTACGTGGAATACTTATGAAACTGTACTGACAAGGATATAGAGACGAGCACAAACACAAGCAGCCATGTCTGATCACCCTAAAAGCTGCTACAGCATGAACAGCACAGCCCATTGCCTCTGCCTAGCTGAATGCCAGGAAATCCGGGCTGGATTGAAGGCAGCGATAACTTGGGCGGATATCACGTCAGCTCCGGTAATTTTTGCCTATAACTAGTTGAAAAATGTTTTGCTCCTGTTGTTGTTATGGTAATTTGTCTATTCCACTCTGAACACCTTAGCCCTCGCTTGTAGACAGCAAGGAAACCAGCTTTCCAGTAAACAGACACAGATAGATCACTAGGGGTTGGAAGGGACCTCCAGAGGTCATTGAGTCCAACCCCCCTGCTCAAGCAGGACCACAGAACCTAGGGCATGTCACACAGAAACATATCCAGACAGGTTTGCAAAGTCTCCAGAGAAGGAGACTCCACACCTCCCTGGGTAGCCCTTCCCAGTGCTCTGTCACCCTTACAGCAAGAACTACTTCCTCAGGTTGCGGTGGAACTTCCTGTGCTCCAACTGACCCCCAGTGCCCCTGGTCCTGTTCCAGGGCACAAGTGCAAAGAGATTGTCTCTCTCTTCTTAACATCCAGCCCTCACAGATTTACACACAGTGATTAAGTCCCCTTGTAGTCTTCTCTCCAGGCTAAAAAGCCTCAGGGCTCTCAGTCCTTCCTCATAAGGTAGGTCCCTTAATCATCCTTGTGGCCCTCCTGTCTGAATCTTGAAGGATCACAGACATTTATTTTCTCTGGAAAGGTCTTAGGACCCCAAACTGGTGGTTTTAATCAGGGTCATTAAATCACTCAGACCATAACACCTTCTGGATGAAGGAGACTACACACAAACCAAACCAACCGCAGTCCTGCAGCTGATTGACATGGGCAGACGTAACCTTGGTGCAAGACACGATGCAAGAGGGTTACGCTCTGTTTACCACCAATTGCACAGGCCTTTACATGTATAAATAATCATTAAGTTATGAAACAGCCACCTCCTTCAAGCAAGACAACCACTCTAACTACTCACACAGGGTTCTAAACATTTTCTCACAAATACTGGTGTTCTAGTAAAGGTTATACAGGTGGGTTTTACACTTTATCACAGCTGCCCAGACCCAGGAATAACCTCAGAGCTGGCTACCAAGAACTCCTCTGTCAATCACGACATACCTGGACAAAACCCAATAAGTAACATCTTTCTGCTTATTAGAAGGTAAGAACGGGTCAGGTGTCTTCAGTGTTCCCCTTACTGTGCCAGACAGTCCCTCTATGTAACCTGTTTTAGGTTTTATGATCCTGCTTGCGCAGGGTGGTTGGACTCAATGATGGACTCTCATAAATATGAGAAGGAACTTCTTCACGGTGAGGGTGACAGAGCCTTGGAATGAGCTGCCCGGGCAGGTTGTGGAGTCTCCTCCTTTTGAGACACTTAAAACCCACCTGGATATGTTCCTGTGCAACTAGATCTAGGATTGGACTGGGTGATCTTTTGAGGTCCCTTCCAATCCTAGTGTTCTGTGATTCCGTGAAACTCTCTTAATCAGAGATCCAAGATGACCTCATTACAAACCAAACCTCTCGCTTTCTTTTACAGTTAAAACAGGGCCCAAGGATCCAACTGTAATGAAGTCTACACTCCAGCCAACTTGTTAGCATTTCAGAAATGCAAACAAAAAGCCGCGCTTCAATCAGATTTCCAGCTCACATGCCAACACCACATTTAAATACAAACACACAACTAGTGCTTGAAGCAGTAAGCAAAGGTTTACCTCACAGATCCAAGTCATCACTCGCGTTCCATCCAGACAAGGCAAACAGGCAATAGTATCAACATACACACAGCTTCACTGAGCTGACTACAGAACACAATGTCCTGCTGTTATTCCTCTCTCGCACTGTGTACCGACCGCTGGAGCCATCGCCCAGCCCAGCCACACACGGGCACTCACACATGTGCCACAACAAAGCAGCTAGTAGAAAAGGGTCAGTTTCCAGAGATACGTTATTTTCCAAGTTCCATTCCAAAGTGCTCCCAAACACATTCCTGTCTGTAGCACTGAACACAAGAGCTTTGCCAGACAAGGAGTTTAGCTTCCCAACCTTTCTGAACTAAACTGATGCAGTTCACAGTGGGCAACTTAGACTTGAATCTCTAAGTTTGAGTGTTTTCTTGCAGAAAAGTTTAAGGTTTGGGTGTAAAAAAATTGAAAAGAAAGGTGGCTGCCTGCCCACTCCCCCTCTCTTCCCTGCTCTCAGTGACTTCCACCTTCTTCGCTTCTCTCCATCTTGGACTGTTGGTTGCTGCACTGCTGCCACTGAGAATGCTATGGCTTCACAGAAGGTTATGGCTCTTCCAGTTGAAGAAAAGTGATGGTGGGAAGACTCACCTGGACCTGGAGAGACTGTGAGAATTCTGGACTTTGAAGATTTATAACGATCGAGACTGAAGTCCGAAAACCACTGTGATTTCAGAGAGAAGCTACAATTAAGATGTTTTGGACATTTACCTCAGCACAGTGTAAGAGGATGTGATTAAAATCCATCTGTCTGTGCCTAAGTCTTGTGGGGTCAGTTTCTTCTGATGTGTGGTGGGGGGAAGTGAATTAAAATGACTTGGTGCCTTTCTTCTCCAAATTGAATCAGTTGCTTCATTCCCTGCAGACTTCTAAGTGGGTTTTGTTAAACCCTCCCTTTGTGTCTGATGCTTTAGATGGGAGCTCTTGGTTGAAACATGGTTGGGGTCTGACCCACAACACTGGTGAGATGTGTGGTGATCCAGATAAGGACCCATACAACAGAACACCACTACTACAGCACTGGAGCAACGGATTTGTGTCTTCACAACTCCCAAACACTGAAGTCATCAGGTGTTACTCACCTACTCTAGAGCTCAGAGCCATATGTGCAATAGTTTCAGCGCTTAGTCAGCACACCATATACCCACGGCTGGATGGCATTGATATCTCTATAATCAGCAAGGGAAATTTTTTCTAACTCAATGTGATCTAGAAACCCTTTTAGCAGTTGGTGAGGAAGTGGTTGACACTGCTGAAGCTGTTTCAGCTGGCTACCACGTGAGAGCAACCTTCCTCCAGGCTACAAGCCAAGCTCAAGAGCTCAGATGCCTGTCACTACAGTTGTCTGCCAAGTGAACTCAAGTGGTTACTGATTCCCTGCACCGAGACGGATGAATATACAAGCCCTCTATAACCACTTCTGCACCCAGTGTGACAGCCTGACACAGACTACTGCAAGAGATGGGTTTTTCACTGACCTCACACAGAAATGCCCAAGGAAAGCTGCAACACTCTCAATTTCTATGGACGCTACTGTGAGGCGACAAATGCTCAATCCATAACCAATTTTAGAATAGCATGGGAGAAGGCAAAAGTAGTGTCATCTAATCATAGGACAAGGGGCAATGAGTGCAAGTTGGAACACAGAAGGTTCCACATCAATCTGAGAAGGAACTTCTTCATAGCAAGGGTGACAGAGCACAGGACGGGGCTGCCCAGGGCGGGTTGTGCATTCTCCTTCTCTGGAGATGTTTCAAACCTGCCTGGGCATATTCCTGTGCGACTGGATCTAGGGGATCTTGCTGTGGCAGGGGGATTGGACTGGGCGATCTTTCGAGGTCTCTTCCAATCCCTAATGTTCTGTGATCTGGTAGCATTGCAGCCATGTCAGTGTTGGGCGAAATCCAGAAGCAGATTTCAGTGTAAAGACTTAGCACAGAAGCCCAGAGCACTGAGCTCACTCAAACCACTTTTTGCTTTCATAAAAGCCAGTCAACTTAATGACAATAAAAGCTAAGAGCAATTACTGTAAACAAACTTCCTGACTTCATTATAAAATACCAAGTACTGCTGTGTTCAGGTTTCTAACTTGAAAGCACCAGCACAGAATCCAGGCTGTTCACACCTCTGTTAGAGAGGGGTAAACAAATACCATCAGATTCTATACTTAATACAAGCTGATTTTGATTTCATTAGCATGTGTGCAAACTCCACAGAGCATCCCAACGAGAAAAGCTGAAGCTATTGCAGTGAGGTGAGAACACACTGCAGAGAGAGCTCCACACTGATTCAGTCATTACATCACCGCACATCAAGTTTCACTTCAGCACAGTGTGTGGAAGAAAATCATGAGTCAGTTTTAGCAGCAGCAAGTGTGATGCAAAACCCTCATGCTGGTTTCTCAGCGCGATTCTAAGAATCTCACCAACATCCAGGCCACATGCTGGCTGACAAGAGAGGTACTCTGGCTGTTGGTCATGTGCCCAGGTGGCCTGAAAGTGCCATGGCATCTCGACTTGGCGCAGCAGTAGCGTGGCCGTAGCAGCAGCAGGACGAGCGACGTCATTCTCCCCACTGTACTGGGTGCTGGAGAGGCCTCCCCTGGAGTCCTGGGGGCAGTGCTGGGACCCTCACATCAACATGAGATGGAGGGGCTGGAGGGAGTCCAGAGGAGCAACAAGGCTGGAGAAGGGACTGCAGGGAAAATCTGATGGGGAGAGGCTGAGGGAGCGGAGGGTGTTTAGGCTGCAGAAGAGGAGACTCAGTGGGGACCTTCTCCCTCTCTCCATATCCCTGAAGGGAGGTTGTAGTTAGGGGGTGGTCAGGCTCTTCTTTCAGGCAACCAGTGCCAGGACAAGAGAGCAAGGCCTGAAGCTGCCAGGAGAGCGTTAGGTTGGATGTTAGAAAGCCCTTCCTCATGGAAAGGGTGCACAGAGCATGGACTGGACTGCCCAGGGCAGTGGTGGAGTTGCCATCCCAGGAGGTGTTGAAGGCCAGCCTGGCTGTGGCCCTTAGTGCCCTGGTGTGGCTGCTGTGGTGATGTCAGGTGTTGGGCTAGGCTGTTTGAGCTCAGAGGGCTTTTCCAGCCTCAATAATTCAGTGAGTCTGTAAAAGCAACTGCATTTGTTCTAATTGCAGCGGGGAAGGCAGAGGCAGTATTACTGACATTCCTAAGCCAGTCGTCTCTGCCTCAGAATGCTCTGCATTAGAGCCAGAGCAGCAGCCTGCCTTGTGATCTGGATCTTGCACAGAAAAACATGACACTGCAGGAGTGCCCAAGTAAAAAGAGCAGGCAAATAGGGCAAATGGAGTGAGGGAAGAAAGGCAGCAAGCACTGGCTGATTAAGAGAAAGCAGAATGGAAAGAAACATCCTCAGTGGAGGCAGGGCACATGCAGAGATGATTCATGTCAAAGGTGAAGAACCACATGCACCCTTGGTACCCAGATCTGCACTCACCTAACACTACTGCAGGAAGTCCCTGCAGAGGCACAGATTGTCACATCTGCTGCCTTCATACAACCTGCACCAAACTCCAAGTCCTCCTTTTTTTTGCTTATTCTCTCTAGCAAGCCTGTTAACCACCATCCTACAGACCTGCACTCCTCATCTCCCTGCCTAACAAGTGTACCCATGGAAACCTTCCACACAGCAAATACCAGCAATCAGGAAAGCACATGAACACCCTTCTCAAAAGACGTTGTCTAAGTGGCATGCAAGACCGCATCACAGTCTTCATCAGGGGACTACTTGCTAAAGAACCTTCTCTGTGAATTCAGCTTTTCTGAATGAATGGCCACCCAGTTCAGCCCCAAGCAGCTGTTTTCTCACTCATCTAATCCATGTACAGCAACGGACAAGCCCTCCTCTACAGCATGAGCAGCACTGTGTTAGGGCGCAGCATATTCCGCTTTACAGGAACACTGGGGAAGTTAGCTCTGAGGCTTTCTGGTGCTCCTGTTCTCCAAATCACTTTCTACCCTGCACAGCCACAGAGCAGAGTACTCACCTACTGTTTTTGGACCTGTAAAAAGCAAAAGTACCCCAAGAACAAAGAATCAAGCACCTACTGTCCAATTAAGAGTCAGTGTGTAAGGCAATGCACTACTAGGCATACGGGTAAGCCACATGTGATCAGAAATAAGCTAACCCACTGGCAAAGGCTATCTGATCAGTCAGACAAGCCTCTTCATGGAATTAAACTGAATAACCAGTAGAACCAGTAGCTTCTACACTTCCACATTGGGACAAAAACAGAAGGTGGTGTCTTTCTTAAAAAATCATCTAATCATCCTGGCTGGAAAAGACCTTCAGGATCATCAAGCCCAGCCCTCATCACAACAGCTGCCTAACCCAAACACCATAGCCTCAAGTGCTCGAGCTACTCAATTTTTAAAGACCTCCAGGGATGGGGACTCCACCACCTCCCTGGGCAGCCTGTTCCAGCGCCCAACCACTCTCTCAGGAAAGAATTTCTTCCTAAGATCAAACCTAAACTGCCTGTGATGCAACTTGAGGCCACCTGCAACTTTAACAGAGCATGAGTTAGTCTCAAAACAAATCCAGAGGAAGCAGAGAGGTTGTTCAGTGACAGAAGCACTTGAGGAGCTGAACAGCCTTGGTTCCAGCAAAGCTGTAAAGCCAGAGGACTTGAGGTTGTTTTCCTTCACAACTGCCCCCAACTGGCAGTGTGGTTTCCATGTCAAAAGACCAAACTTTCAATCACTTCCTCTCAGAGATGTTTTCTGAAGTGAGACTGCAATAAACCTCTTCCTGGAGAACTTACTCCTTAGCTCAACATTCCTGAGGAAAGGCTGATGTAAGAGCAGAAGTGCAGTGTTACTCCTTAAGGCCCTCTTTCAGCTGCTAGTGAAAAGGTGGGCAGCTTAGACTTGTGGCTACACCTTCCCTGCCCCCATGCCTGGATCTCGCCCTGAGCTGCATCAGGAGAGGGTTAGGCTAGACAGTAGGAAACACTTTTCCCCTGAAAGAGCAGTCAGGGCCTGGAACAGGCTGCCCAGGCAGGAGGCTGAGTCCTCATCCCTGGAGGTGTTTAAAGATCAAATAGATGTGATGCTGAGAGATCTGGTCTGGTAGTGACCTTTATATAGAGTGGGGTTAGTGGCTGGCCTGGATGATCTCAAGGCTCTGTTCCAAACTCAGTGATTCTACAATAAAAAAGCTCAAGAGAAACTCAGCTGGGCTACAAGAAGTTACTGAGAAGAGCTTTGCTTTAACAAAGATACAACACACAGATGTGCAGACTCAAAGCTCACCAACACTTTTCAAAACCACAAGCACAGAACATTATAGATTGGAAGGGACCTCAAAAGAATCATGCAGTCCAATCCTCCCACCACAGCAGGATCACCTAGATCAAGTCACACAGCAACATGGCCAGGTGGGTTTGAAATGTCTCCAGAGAAGGAGACTCCACAACCCTACTGGGCAGCACCTTCCGGGGCTCTGTCACCTTCACTGGGAAGAAGTTCCTTCGCAGATTGATGTGGAACGTCCTCTGTTCCAGTTCACACCCATTGCCTCTTGTCCTATCATTAGATGACACTGAGCAGAGCCTGGATCCATCCTACTGACACCCACTCTTTCCATATTTATCAACATTCATGGGGCCACCCCTCAGTCTCCTCTTCTCCAAGCTCAAGAGACCCAGCTCCCTCAGCCTTTCCTCAGCAGGGAGGTGTGCCACTTCCTTCATCATCTTTGTGGCTCTGCACTGAACTCTCTCCATCAGCTGTGTGTCCTTCTGGACCTGAGAGGCCCAGAAATGGACACAATATTCCAGATGTGATTTCAGCAGGGCAGAATAGTGGGGGAGGAGAACTTCTCTATCTGCTGACCACCCCATAAGTTTAAGATCGGTGTACAAACCTGCTTAGAACAAGCACAGTACCATGCCACTAACACCCATCTGCTCTCCAGCTGGTTTAGAATTTATCTGATTTAAATAAAAAAAAAAGAATTAGGATGTCCTATGGTTCTAACCGCCACTCTTCTATCACATTGACACAGGCATTTGACAGAGTCTCTCACAGCGTCCTCACAGACAAACTGAGGCAGTGTGGCCTAGATTTTCGGGTAGTGAGGTGGATCATAAACTGGCTACAGGGTAGAAGTCAGAGAGTGGTGGTCAATGGGACAGAGTCTAGTTGGAGGCCTGTATCTAGTGGAGTGCCCCAGGGGTCGGTGCTGGGACCAGTCCTGTTCAATCCATTCATTGATGACTTGGATGAGGGATTGGCATGCACTGTCAGCAGGTTTGCTGATGACACAAAGCTGGGTGGCGTTGCCGACACCCCTGCAGACTGTGCTGCCATTCAGCGAGACCTGGACAGAGAGAAATCTAATGAGGTATAACAAGGGTAAGTGTAGAGTCTTGCATGTGGGCAAGAACAACCCCAGGTACCAGTATAAGCTGGGGACTGACCTGTTACAGAGTAGTGTAGGAGAGAGGGATCTGGGGCTCCTGGTTGACAGCAGGATGACCATGAGCCAGCAATGTGCTCTTGTGGCCAAGAGGGCCAACAGCATCCTGGAATGGGTCAGAAGAGGGGTGGTTAGCAGATCAAGAGGGGTTCTTCTCCCCCTCTACTCTGCCCTGGTGAGACCACACCTGGAGTATTGTGTCCAGTTCTGGGCTCCTCGGTTCAAGAGGGATGTGGAGCTGATGGAGATGGTCCAGCGAAGGGCAATGAAGATGATGAAGGAGGTGGAGCACCTCCCTTATGAGGAGAGGCTGAGGGAGTTGGGTCTCTTTAGCTTGGAGAAGACTGAAGAGTGACCTCATTAGTGTCTACAAGTATTTGAGGGATGGGTGTTGGGAGGATGGAGCTGGGCTCTTCTCAGTGTCATGTAGCGATAGGACGAGGGGCAATGGTTGTACGCTGGAACACAGAAGGTTCCACGTCAACCTGAGAAGGAACTTCTTCACAGTGAGGGTGACAGAGCACTGGAACAGGCTACCAGGGTGGTTGTGGAGTCTCCATCACTGGAGATGTTCAAGGCCCACCTGGATGTGTTCCTGCGTGATTTGGTCTAAGTGATCCTGCTGTTGCAGGGGGATTGGACTGGATGATCTTTCGAGGTCCCTTCCAGTCCATAATGATTCTGTGATCACTTCGTACTTCCCTTATTTTGAAGGCCAGCAGAAAGCCCTACTATCGTCATAGCTGGATAAATTAACATCTATACCTCATGTTTACCTCCTTCTCACCTCACAAGAACAGGTTGGGTTTACATGAACGTGCAGCACAGCCCAAATGGACTGGATCCAGAGTGGGAAATAATAAGTGCTAAGGACCTGACACCCACACCATCCATGTCTGGGGTTTCACGTGTGACCAGCTGCAGCCTGGTGTCCATGCCCGAACACCCATTAGTGTTTGGCGCATACTCTCATGTCATTCATTCCAACAGGAATCCAGTTCATGCACCAAAGGCACTGTGTCAGCCAAAGTGCAGCAAGCAGAGACAACTGAGAGGTTTTCTTTCAAAGAGCACTATGCAGCCGAATTAAGATGTTAATGCTTGTGCACCCAAGAAACCATTTCCTGTGGCTGCACATTCAGGTACAGCCACCGTGTCTCTCTTTCTCTTTGAGGCTATGCCAAGTCATCCCAGTAAGCAGCATGAACCTTGTAGCTTGCTGCTTTCTTCAGAGCCATAGACAACGCAGCATATTTGGTCAAGATTTAGCCACTGATAAAGTAGAGGCAGCAGAACAAGCACAACAGTACTTGTTACAAACATCAAGCCTGGTCAACGGTCCTCTGCAATGGAGTTGCTACTGGGAAGACAGCAAAAAGCCAAGTTTCCTAAAACCATACCTGACAAGCGTTGCTCAGATAAGTTAATTTGAGCAGGTACTATCTGCTCAACAGATTTTTCTTTGATTGTCCTATTGTTCTGCACAAGGAGAGTCAACAAAAACACTCAGGCTTTTATAACAACTCAAAGTCCAAGGATATAGACAGCTGTCAGGTCGTAAGAGGCTGCTTAAGAGAGATACAGCAAGACAGCCTCAATGCAGAGGGACCTGGCTGAGCAAAACCTGAGGAGAGAGACTGAAATCCTTAAAAATATAGGCTTGCCAACAGAACAAAGCTACTTCACTCTAACAGTGATCAGCAGCATGTGCTTAAAACTACCAAAGGATTAAGTCTTTCCTTTTCCTCAGGTCCAATCACATCTCTCCCTTCAGACAGATTACTGTTCAACAGAAAGGCTATTACAGAACATCAGGGACTGGAAGGGACCTTGAAAGAATCATGCAGTCCAATCCCCCCACCACAGCAGGATCACCTAGATCAAGTCACACAACAACATGGCCAGGTGGGTTTGAAACATCTCCAGAGACGGACACTACACAACACCCCTGGGCAGCCCCTTCCAGGGCTCTGTCACCTTCACTGGGAAGAAGTTCCCTCTTACATTGATGTGGAACCTTCTCCGTTCCAGCTCACGCACGTTGCCCCTTGCCCTATCATTGGGTGCCCCTGAGCAGAGCCTGGCTCCATCCTCCTGACACCAGTCCTTTCCATATTTGTCAACATTCATGGGGTCACCCCCAGTGTCCTTTTTTCCAAGCCCAAGTGACCTGGCTCCCTCAGCCTTTCCTCAGCAGGGAGATGCTCCACACCCTTTGCAGAAATGTCGTAGTTGGTCTTCTAAAATACTCTAGCAGATCACCAGAAACTGGCTGCATTGCAGCTCATTTAGAAGTGATCAACATTAACAGGTGAAAAGCACCCACGGCAAAAATGCTTCAAATAACTTGATTAACCTTAAATTCAACAAAGCTCAATCAGATAGCATGGGAGTGGGAGGAAATGGGATTAAAAGTGATGGTTACCTAAAACAGTATTTTAATGATAAGAGATCAGTGTCACATCACTTAAGTGTTATTCACACTGAAAGCTGAGTGGAATAGCCTATCTAAGGAATGGGAAGAAAACAAATACAACCCCTAACCCCACAAAGCATTCCAGATGGAGTGATCATACTGACTTGCTACTGACTTCAGTGGGGAATGCAACAGGGGAGCAATCTGCCTTCATGAAGGCCCTCGACAAATCCAGTAACTTTAGAACCAAGAGCACTGGTCTCTCTGAAAGACAGCACTTGGTAAGGCTTTAAATACAAAGTAAAAATAATACATTTAGCTGAAAACTATCATTCAGTTTAGATGCTAGGGTAGTTTTTTTCTTGCAAAATAAGGAGATACTTAATTCCCAAGGTGAACAAGTGCTACAAAAAGTAACTACCAGGTACGCAGTACAGACCTCACAGCCTCCTGGAACTCACTAGTTCTCGCGGCAGCTACAAACACAGCACCACTACTATACTACCAGTTCCAAAGGCACTGCCTTACAATCCAAAAACTTTGGCATCACTCAATTTTTCACTACAACCGTGCCCCTGCAGAGCATCTTGGAAATCCTAATGGCTTCATGATCTTTCCTACTTGATGCTTTGTGGATCAAGATGTCTTCCACCCCCTTCTTACCATTCTCAGTAGCTTCAGCAGTGAAAGCCTAGATTCCAATCCTTCTAACTCTCTGATCACAAGGCCATTCAACTCATGCTGAGCAGTAAAACCCAACAGCAAACCTGACCCGCATGTGACAGCCACGATTCTCGCCAGGGCTGGTCTTGTGAGCAGAACAGATGCTCCAAGTAACAAAGCCTCACTCCTCCACCTCTGAGGGTTTAGAAAAAAGCAGTAGTAATAATGCAAGATCGTTTAAAGATCAATTATGGAATCACTGTAGCAGCAAGAGCCACTAACCTCACCTTTGGAGATGCGCTGTATCACAGCCTCGGCAGGGCAGCGGGCTGGAGGCACAGCCACCGCTTGGCTCTCCTGCCCTGCCCTGACTAGACCCAGTCCCACAGACACCGGGATCTCTCCATGGGCGGAGCCCGCCCCGGGACTCCCCGGCCTGGCACCACCAACCCCCGGATAAAACGGTTGAGGAAGGGGGCCACAGGGAGAGGAAGGTTGAACAGGAGTCCAAGCACAGCGGTCGCCCACCGAGTCCTGTCCGGCCCAGCCCAGGGCCGCTCCTCGGCACAGAGGGGGAGCGCTGAGGACGCTGAGGCCCCCACCGACCCTTCCCCTGCCCTCCGCTCGCAGCCGCAGGGCCCGCGCGCGGCCCCGTCCCGCCCTGCTCACCTGAAGGCGGGACCCTCTCCCGGAGCCCGGCCGTGCGGGACCGCCGCGCCGCCGCCCCTTTTGTTGAAGAGCTTCTGTAGCAGGGTGGGGGCCATGCTGCCGCCCGCACCCTGCCGCCGCCGCAGGGCCAGCCCAGCACGCCTCTCGCAACGGCTCAGCGGGCGGCGAGCGGCGACGGCGGCGGCAGCATCAGCAGCATCATCATCATCATCAACCTCCCCTCCGCCACCGCGGGGCCGCCTAACACTGCGCGGGGGCGAGGCGAGGGGAGGGGAGGGGAGGCGAGCGCCCGCCCGTCACCTGACCGGCAGGGCCCAGCCCGCCCCACGCCGCACCGGCTGGGCTCGGCTCGGCTGGTCTGGGCGCCCCTCTGGCGCCCCTCTGTGGCCGTGCAGCGCCGCTCATCGTCCCGCTCGAAGCACGTGGGAAGGCGCTGGGGCGCTGGAAAAGGCAGAAGCCGTGCGAGCCCTTGAATGGGGTTGGTGTGCTGAGGGGTAGCAGAGCCCTGTCACAGGCTGCCTAGAGAGGGTGTGGAGTCTCCTGCTGTAGACTTTCTAACCCCACCTGGCCTTGTGTGACCTGTCCTGGCTGGGGGATTCTGCTAAATGATCTCTGAAGGTCTCTTCCAACTCCTGATACTCTGTGATTGTCACACTGCTGTAGTATTTGGGGATCATCTGGAAATTTGTTTGTTTGTGTAATAAATATGGAAATGGCCAAGAAGGCATCCTAGGGTGGATCAGAAGGGGGGTGTTTAGGAGATGGAGAGAGGTTCTCCTCCCCCTCTATTTTGCCCTGCTGAAATCACATCTGGAATATTGTGTCCAGTTCTGGGCCCCTTAGTTCCAGAAGGACACAGAACTGCTGCAGAGCGTCAAGCACACAGCCACACAGATGGTGGAGTGGAACATCTCCCTGATGAGGAAAGGCTGAGGGAGCTGGGTCTCTTCAGATTGGATGAAAGGGAGCCTGAGGGGTGACCCCATGGATGTTCATCAATATGGAAAGGGTGGGTGTCAGGAGGATGGAGCCAGGCTGTGCTCAGTGTCATCTAATGATAGGACAAGGGGTAGTGGGTGTCAGCTGGAGCAGAGGAGGTTCCACACGAATGTGAGAAGGAACTTCTTCCCAGTGAGAATGACAGAGCCCTGGAAGGGGCTGCCCAGGGGTGTTGTGGAGTCTCCTTCTCTGGAGATGTTTCAAACCCACCTGGCCATATTGTTGTGTGACTTGATCTAGGTGATCCTGCTGTGGTGGGGGGATTGGACTGCATGATTCTTTCAAGGTCCCTTCCAATCTGTAATATTCCGTGGTTTTGAAAAGCTTTGAGTCTGCTTGCACATCTGTGTGTTGTATCTTTGTTAAAGCAAAGCCCTTCTCAGTAACTTCTTGTAGCCCAGTTGACTTTATCTTGAGCTTTAATCTTTTATAGAATCACTGAGGTTGGAAAAATCCTGGAGATCTAAGGGATCCTGCTGTGGCAGGGGGATTGGACTGGATGAACTTTTGAGGTCCCTTCCAATCCCTAATGTTCTTTCATTGGGCAGAAATCACAGGCATGCATAACATTAGGGGTTGGAAGAGATCTTTAGAGATCTTCTAGTTCAAGCCCCAAATGGTTGTTTCTGAATCACGAGAGCATTCTGCTCTTTTCAGGAATCCTGGGGACAAGGCATTGAGAATGGCCATCACCAGAACAGCTCTAAAGGATCATTATTAGAGAATCATAGAATGGTTTGGGTTGGAAGAAACCTTAAAGGTCACCTAGTTCCAATCCCCATGCTGTGGGCAACATCATCTCCCACCAGACCAGGTTTGTTAATCCAGGATGCTCGTTAATGCCTTCCTGCTTAGTGTGGTGCAAGGGAAGATCCCTTGAACACAGACTGCATCAGAAACATTTGGGATTCTGTAAAATAAATTTAAAACCCTCTGAATTTTAGTGCCACCCCAAAGCTGCCCAGTAAAATGTGATAACGAGTCTGGAATTATTCTCTCTCTCTGTCCGCATCATTGTCGTTACTGCTTAGCACAGTGAGTCTAAATCACTCTCCACAGAGAATTAAAAAACCTGCGGTCAGATGTGATTCACTCAGCAAGCAGGGACAGAACTCAACAGCAGCGGAGAGCACAGGAGTGCAGCCCCCTGCACAGCAGCTTACTCATCTCTCATGGAAGGGAGCATTATATAACGTGCGCTGTTGCTGCAGCAACTTTCCTCAGCCCCAGATCTGTGCCACCAAGGTGCTGCCTGAACACAGACAGGCAGTTTATCTCTCTTTTGGCATAGACGTACAGTCAGCTGAGAACAAAAGACTGTAAAGGCAAATGCTGATTTCTTTTGTTGCCAGATAACTAGTATATGTGATAAAGTGTTTAATTCTCAGCAATCTTTGGTGGTGAAAACAAAGGTCAAGTAGTGGACGTCTTCTTTTAATCACCCTAAGTTAGTGATGAGTAAATGCATTGCTTTTCTTTCAATTCCTGACATCTTATGTCAGCTCTGTGTAGAAATGTCTTCTCTAATAAACCATCCTGAGACAAGAACATGCAGTTCTCCTGTTGTTTCACTTTGCATTTGAATTCAGCTTAGAGGAGTCAGCTCAGAGTCAATAACTGCTCAGCACAGGTTTAATCTGGGATCTCCTTACTGAGCTGTATGCAGAAACAGCCCTGGTACAGACAGGGAATAATAAGCCTGATGAGGAGAAAGATTTATTCCTCTCTCGTCTCATGGAGATCATCATTGTCATCCTGGCTGGAAAGGACCTCCAGGATTAGCAAGGCCAGTCCTCAGCCCAACAGATCCCTAACCCCTACACCAGGGGTCCTCAAACCCCGGCCCGCGGGCCGATACAGCCCCCCAAGGTCTCCAATGCAGCCGGCCAGTAACTATCCAGGAGTTGGGGGGTGGAAACCGAGCAGCCGTAGATGACTTCCTGCCGACTGCATGGCTGGGCTGAGGCAAGCGGTTCCCTCGTCTCTCCTTCCCTCCCTCCAGCTCCCAGGCAGGACAAGCCAGGCAGCACAAACTATAGCCTGGCCCCCGACACTGTCTGAGGGACAATGAACCAGCCCCCTGTTTAAAAAGTTTGAGGATCCCTGCCCTAGACCATGGCCTCAAGTGCTCCAGCTACTCAGTTTTTAAACACCTCCAGGGATGGGGATTCCACCACCTCTCTGGGCAGCCTCTTCCAGTGCCCAGACACTCTCTCAGCAAAGAGCTTCTTTCTAAGATCCAGTCTAAACCTCCCCTGATGCAGCTTGAGGCCATTTCGTCCGATCATGAGGAATTTCAGAGAAGAGACCAGCACCAACCTCTCTTGTCATGCCAGGTCACATGAGAGTAGCGGATGATGCACCCTGGGTATCACATGGCACAGGAAAGTCTGAGTGACTGCTGTATTTCATAGTGAAAGCATCTTCACCATCCTTACTGGCACAGGAAGATTGTGAGCTTGTTCATAGCTGCAATCAAAAGCTGGGGAAATGACTTGTCAGATGGATCCTGCCAGGAGTCCGCAGGACCACACTCTGATGTTACAACTGAGTCCTGCAAAAACACCACAAACATCCTGTTAATCCTATACAAACCAAGGTGGCTTTTAACATCCTTAGCCAAGGTGGTTATGCCCTGAGCCACAGCATTCCTCCACTTCTGCTGCAATAAACACACTTAAGCTTGGATTTTCTTCCCAGCATCAAATACAGATTTAGAGGTGGGAGGAAAAAAGCACAAGCAAATGAAATGAAAGAAGTCCGAGTCTGACTGTGTTCAGATGTACCTTCTCCTACAAGGACAGCCTGAGACGCTTCAGGCAGCCTTATAGCGACCTTCCAGTCCCCGCAAAGGGGCTGTCAGAAGGCTGGGGAAGACTGTTCACAAGGGCGGGGAATGATAGGACGAGGGGTCATGGTTTGAAGCCGGAAAAGGGCAGAGTGAGGTCAAACATCAGCAAAAAGTTGTTGAATCTGAGGGCAGGGGAATCCCTGGAACAGGCTGCACAGAGAGGGGGGTGGAAGCCCCATCCCTGGGGCTATTCAAGGTCAGGCTGAATGGGGCTCCGGGCAACCTGGTCTGGTGAGCGATGGCCCTCCTTCTGTTGCAGGGGTGTTGGACTGGATGCCCTTTGGAGGTCCCTTCCAACCCTGTGATCCTATTAGCAGAGCACGTCCAGCTCATTTAAGGCAGTTAAGAAGGAGCCAGCAGCCGGTGCAGCGACGGCGGGCGCCGCCATGACGGCGAGTGGGAGGAGCGGGGAGCAACCTCGGCCCCGGCGCCGACCCCGGGGCGGCCGGAACGAGCAGGCGGAGCCCCGGCTGCAGCGCCATGTCGCACCCGTCGCCTGTCGCCCGGCCCAGCAAGTCCTGCAACCCCCGTGCCTTCTTCGATGTGGACATCGGGGGCGAGCGAGGTGCAGGGGGGCGCCGAGGGGAATCCGCGCCGTGGGGCCGGGGCCGGGCGGCAGGGAGCGGGCGGGAGCGACGGGGAGGGCCCGCGGGGCTCCGCTGGGGTGAGGCGGGGGTTCTCCGCATCAGGTTCCGTGCTACAACGGACAGGGGCATGCGGAGGAAGGCAGCGTGGCCGCTCCCTGCAGCTGCGGGATCCCTGTGGGTGATGCAGGGGAGCGGCTGCACCGACCGCCATAGCTGAGGCCTCCGGGACGGCCCCTTCCGCGCCAGCTCCGGCGGGCCCGGTGCTGCCTTCCCTCGGCATCGCTGCTGTCGCCGAAGGCCATCGGGACATCTGGGAGAACGGTCGGGAAAGGTGAAACGGCAGAAGATTGAAAAAGATAAGACGACGAGTGGTTGTGGATAGTTGAGAGGTGAAAAAAAAAAGTAAAGCATTTGACACAGTCTCCCATGATATACTCCTGGCGAAGATGGCAGCAAGGGGCTTTGACAGGAATATTCTATGCTGGGTCAGGAACTGGTTGGATGGACGAGCCCAAAGAGTGGTAGTAAATGGTGTCGCATCTAGTTGGCGACCAGTTACTAGTGGTGTCCCCCAAGGATCGGTGTTAGGTCCGGTCCTGTTTAACGTCTTCATTGATGATGGGATGGAGTCCATGATGACCAAATTTGCAGATGACACCAAGCTTGGAGCCCG